>JAKCPI010015709.1:0-56584 GCA_023213315.1 Euborellia annulipes | reverse complement strand
TCCGTTTAATTGTTTCGCAAATTGTTTCAGACATCTGCATTCCAAATTCCGAAGCAACATTAACCAACTTGATTTTTTTTCCCTTACCTCGCATATTCTCCTTCCTCCCTCAAAGAGCATCCCTTAAGAGATAATGCAAACAATTGACTAGTGCAGGCACCACTTGAGAAAGAAAACAGTTAATTTTTTACTATTCCCATAAGGGAAGCATAACTCATAACCTTTTCTCCTTTTCCCTCGATGAATAATTAATTTCCCATGACGGTTGAGCAATTATCTGCGCCGCTTCCATCTCGATGCCAATCTTCGTCCCTTACAAGTTCAATTCTGTCCAAGATCCAAGTAAATCTAATTTAAATATTTAATATATGAAATATTCCTTATAGTAGTTTTATATTCAGAGTTGAATTTGCATTTCCTAAGAAATTGAAAGTGGGTTTAAGGGCCGCGGCGTTTCACACTTTGCTAATGGACTAATTAATTTGTATGGAGATATTAATTAAAATTAGATCATATGCACTTGGAATTTTAATTTTTAATGAATGAGATAATTTAATTTAAAATTCCCTTTTATTTTTTCCTATTAGCACCAACTTGCGGGATCATCATAAGACAAGGATTAATTCCTGTGTAAAAAGTAGCTCCAAAAGTTTTTACAACTTAAATATTTATCCTCTTAAGGCGGAACTAAAATTGTATCAAAATCAAAACTTTTGAATCAAGAGTCAAATTGATAATCAGTCATCCAACCGCAATTTCACGTCTTAAATTTGGCCATTAATCACTTTAAGACTTGCTTCTGCAGAAATTCATCTAATTTTCTTGGACTCGGTTTGTCATCCCAATCGGATATTATAAAAAGAGGGTTTTATAACTTGCGACATTCTTTTTCCTAAAACATAAACCGTTAAGTTTAAAAGTCATTTTTTTATATTGTTCCAAACAATAGGGAAGATAAATAGAAGGATCTCTCATTTGATGTAAAAAAGGGCATGGAACTCGGAGCTTGCTTGAGTTTGACATGTTGATGACGTTCTTAGTTAACTTTTCATTAAATCATTCATTTCCTCCTCCTGCATGCTTCATCAAAGGTGAGCTTGATCTATACTATTTTCCAAACTCTATATCCCCAACTTCTCATATAAGATTTAGACGCTGACACGCAACCATCAGCCCCCAAATTGGGACTAAGAAAATTAGTTTTTTTTTCCAATCAAGAATAAAATTGCTTAGCTTATTCATATCATATTTATTTTACCAAACTACTAGAATTAGAATAAAATTACAGAGGAATATTTTTTTTGTTCCTTTCATCGCAGCTCCCATTTTCATCAATGTCCAAAAAATCTTAAATAAATCAATTTCTGATTTTAATTTACATTACTAACAATTCCAATGTTCACCCAAATGGAAGATAAAAAAAATCATAAGCTAATATTTTTTTGATGGATTGGTTTTTAGGCTATGTAACCAAAAACAAGGTTCGGTAATGTATTTCCTCATCCTAAAGTATAATCTGAATGTTAAAGAAAAGCTTAGAGCCTCGTTGCTCTCTAATCTCTACGATTGCACAAAAATCACCTCACGGATTATCACTATTATAATTTCCGTTTACTCCCCTTTGTCTCACTATTTGTATTAATACTTATTCGAAAATTCGTTCAACAAATGTGTTCTCTATCTTGAATCCAACCAACCCTTTTATCCATCTACTTGACTTCTCTCTCTTTATTATCTATTGTTTTATTCAGATATATTTAACCTCCTTGTGGAATAACAATAATAATATAAAGATAATTTTACGCGTATTAATGGAACCGTATAAAATATCTGTAGAGGGTAGAATCAGCAAGTGTGACGAAACTCATAGGTTAACTACAAAATATTATTCTCTTTTGTTAAAACAATAAAAATGAAAAGTGAAAATATCTCTCCCTTTTTAGGCTTTTATCGTTTATAATCCAAATCTCTCCGAATAATAATAATAATAGGATTTATCTAAATAGTAGTAGATATTTTTTTCATAATTTTACTCTTTTTGCTTTCCAAAGTTTAAAATGTTTTCTTATTGAAGGGATGAAGAAAGTCGCTAAGATGAATCAAATGTTAATTAAAAGTCTGTATACATTTGTTCTTTTAATTTTTATTCATATAACGGTGAAAAAATAATAATTATTTATAAAACATATTAAGGGCAATTTTTTCTCGCGACATTGGCAAGCCTTCTGCATTCCTGGGAAAAAATTCAATGTCGAGATTTTGATAGAAATACACGTTTTGAGGTCTTCTGAGTCTAAAAGAAAAGTGGGACGCGCAAAATGATCTGTCTGTGTGTGTGTAAATGTATTCAAAATAAAGCATAGAGGTTGAAATTTTATAATGAAAAGTAAAACAGCGCGAGAGTATAAGTTGATTGGAGAAATCAGGAAGGTTGTATGCAGTTGGATGAGCAAGCTATGTATGCAGTTGGATGAGCAAGAAAAATTATAATTCTAAGAATTATGTCGAGGTAATATATTTGTACCAGACGACTGAATTTGCCAAAATGATCAGTTTCGGTCAAGATTGACCATCATCAGGCCTGTGAAAATAAAAGTGATTCAATGCACAGAGCCATAAAACAAAAAAAAAACAGTAACTGTTCACAATGAGTTGAATAATTGTATACATATTTTGAATTATAAGCTTCTTCTAAAGAATGTACATTATTACATCTAAATAAGCTTATAATTCAAAATATGTATACAATTATTCAACTCATTGAGAGCAGTTACTGTTTTTTTACTTTCTCTTACCTATGTATATATGTAATATATATATAGAGAGAAAGTATTGGTTTCATGTCAAAAATTCGATGTCGAGATTTTGATGGATCTTCACGTTTTGAGGTCCCCTGAATCCAAAAAAGTGGTTTTCGCGACATGGTCTGTCTGTGGGTAGGTGGGTGGGTGTGTGGGTGGGTGGGTGGGTGTGTGTGTCTGTGTTCACTTTTAAGCATGAAGGAATTGAGCTATGAGGCTGAAATTTTATATATAAGTTAAACACCCCCGGGACCGGAAAAATAAGCTTTTAATCAAAATCGGCCAAAGAGTACTAGTACTTTTTCAGTTTTTTTCGATTTTCTCAAAATTCGCTCTAACGATTTTGATTAAAATTCAAAAATCAATTATTTTTTAGATGCTCTTTCAAATGTATATTCTCGTTTTGCCCTCAAAATTGTTTGAAGACCACTTTACTCTTGCACTGCATAGAAAAGATAGGAGAAATGGTTGCCATGGTAACAAAATATAAATATTTTCCCATACTTATAAATTTTACATCTGAATTCAAATATTCCCTACTGCCGGGAACTAAATAAATGTCGACACAAAAATCTGGTGTGACAAGCACAGTACACAACTTTCGATTACCGAAGGTAAGAGAAAGTTGTGTGCTGTGCGACAGTCACACCAGATTTTTTTGTTTTATGACTCTGTGCATTGAATCACTTTTATTTTCACAGGCCTGATGATGGTCAATCTTGACCGAAACTGATCATTTTGCAAATTCAGTCGTCTGGTACAAATATATATCCTCATATAATTCTTAGAATTATAATTTTTCATGCTCATCCAACTGCATACATAGCGAGTAAACCTTCCTGATTTCTCCAATCTCCAATCAATGAAATTTTATATTTAAGCTCATTGGCGTAGCCAGAAATTTTTGATGGGGGGGGTTCAAGAAAATTATTTTTTCAAAAATTTAAGATTATTTTAGGGTACTTATAAATCATTTTGGTTTTTTTTTTTAGAGTAAATTATTATATTTAGTCCCATGGATTTTAAGAACAAACCCCCCTGGCCACGTCTATGTTTAGGCTAGATAAGCTCCTGAGTATCAAAAATAAGCTTTTAAATAGAGTACTAATAGCTTTTTGGTTTTAACAATTTGCACAAAATTCACTCTAGTTTGATTAAAATTCACAAATCACTTATCATTACTATATATAAAGCGCTAGCCACTGACTTCCTGGCCCTGTGTGTATGTGCATGTGCTGCTTGGTCAGAGTTACAGGAAGTAGAGCAGGGAGGGAAATTTAAAACTTTAAAATTTTGCAATTGCTCGCCGAAGGCGGCCTTTACCACTTGTTTTATTATATACTTTTTTAAATGTATATTTTCATTTAGCTCTCTAATTTGTTTGAAGCACACTTTACTCTTGTATTTCTTAGGATAGATAGGAGAAATGATTGCGATTGTAACAACATTCCATGCTTATAAATTTTACCTTTTGAATTCTAGCATACCGTATTATCGCAAAATAAATATATGTCGACCAAAAAATATGGTGTGAAAAGCACAGAACACAACTTTTAAAGAGCGAATGTAAAAGTTTTGTACTGTGCGACTAGTCCCATCATACATGTATATTGTTTTCTCCAAAAATTTTCTAAAATGGCGAATTTTTGTTATTGATCCAGAATCAAATGTCTTGATGGAAATCGAACTTTAAGGAGATATTTGCACAGCACACTGGATGGATGCGGGCTTTGAATTAATCGGTTTGGTCCACTGGAAGGCATTGATAAGAGGGCACGGCGTTTACTTTTCAGATAGTTGATGTTAAATGGGGACCATAGACTAGACTATAAAAATATTTATTAATATTTATTGGTGATTAACCGAAAGCTTTAAACAAAATATGTAACAAAAAATTCAAATTTGTGTTGTTGTTGTTTTTATCAAATTATTTCTGAGATAATTATTTTTATTATTATAAATAAACTAGTAATTTTATGAAAAGTTCTTTTTATTATTTTTTCTTGCCTCTATCTAAGCCATGAATATTTAATTTACTTGACGTAATAAAAGATTTAAGTTTAAGCTTAAAGATACTGTTGAGTTTAATTTTCAAAATAAGTAGAGGGAGTAATTCCCCAAATCGATTCCTATTATCTGAGGTTAGTTGGATTTTTTATGTTCGTCCCAAGAGTTATTTTCAACTACTCTATTTGAAACAATCATCTAATCAAAGTATGTTCCGCTGACCATAGATGCACCGAAGGGTTCCTTGGGACTAATTTAAAAAATATTTTAATTCAAATTCAATTTCTTTTTTCATAAATATATATAGCCTAGTATTAAAAATGCAGCTAAGATTTAATTAAATATTGATGCAATTAGCGAAATACTGTAGCTCCTTGTACATTTATACTGTATGCCTTTCTAGGGCTCTAGCCGTTGATACACTGTTCTAAATGCTTCAAACATTTAGAAATTATTTACAATTGTTTTTTTTTTTGAGAAACTGATCTGCATTATAATGCAGAAAAGTTTCTATTTATTAACTTTTAATTTAAACATGAAATCCATACAGAAAATATCAGTGCTAATTTTGAGATGGTAATATTTTAAACAAAATAAATTAATTCTAAAACGATCAGATTTCATCTCTGAAATTGTGCGTTGGGTTGTAAGTAATTATAGATAACATGAGTAAAAGTCTAATCCGTTGTTGAATACGATTGGTTCAATAAGCAAGAGGTATGAATTTCGCCAGTGTGAATTTATAAATACAAATTAATTATTCAATGGAAAAGGTCACGAATAATGAATGACGTCATTTAATGTAATGTACGCAATCAAGCAGAGACAAGTGCCTGTCCAATTGACAAAAGGATGGTGGGTCGATCCCGAAAATGGAGTCAGAATACCCTCTCTATACCCTCTTACTTTTCTATTGTTCCAAGTCATTTCATTCTAAAGTAAAACTAAATTAATTTAATTTGTCCAATCTAGAGAGAGATGGAATTCTAAATGAAAATAAAATACATTAATATTAGACTATTATTCTATTATATTATTATTTGTTTAAGAAATTTAATTAATATTTCTTCTTTTTTATAAAAAAAAGCCCCCGGGCTTGGTAGCGTGCCTAGCTTCTATACGTCGCGGGTTCGGACCCCAGGAAGTCCGATGATTTTATTTAAGCCATTTGGATACCAAATGGCTTAAATAGAAATGCCTGGACCCCCAATTGATATATTAAACATACAAGTATCATTAAAAGTCTTATAATGGCCGAAGTTGCCGAAAAGACTGTGTGAGTGTGTGGTGAATGAGAAAAAAGTGTCCCAATAATCTTAAAAAAAAAAAAAATCTCCATCCATTCGGACAGAGTTCCCTTGGGATGAGTTGTGAAGAATTAATTAACATAAATAAAATAGAAAAATTATATTTGCTATTAGAAATCGGGAAAGAAATCTAAGGAAAAGTATTTTTTTATTTGATTTCGGTAAGAAGAAAAAAGTAGGGAGAGGAGGGAACTAACCGATTTGGGGTTCGTATCCCCATGTGCTCACACGCAAAGAAAGTGGGAACTGATCTGGGTCCATATCCGGTCATGTTCAACAAGGAGACCGACCAGAAAGAAGGAGTTAAAAAAAGAGAAAAGAAAAAAAGAGGGTCGACTGCTCGAGCTGAATCATTCACGGATCCCTGTTAGCGAATGAATAAAATAGCAGTAGCTGGCTCCTTCCCTTCAAGTATGTTGCAGCTGTGATGATCCGGCTCAATAATTGAGCAAGTGAAGTCAATGCGATGCCCACTCTCAGGCCACCAATCGCACGCAATCTTCCACCTTATCCGAGAGGGGATCAAACAGTTCTCGGCTCTTTATTTGTATAGGCACCGGTATATTGAATTCCAAGTGCCTCCCTCGGATTTTATGAAAATTCCGATTTCCTTCTTTCTTTCTTTCCCAAGATTAAAAAACGATTAACATTGCTACTGAAAGAGAAATATAAGCCTCCCTTTGTACACTCAAATCCATATGAAGAGTACTCGGAAAAAACATGTCAAGTCCATTTTTTGCAATTTTTCACCGGACTATTTTAGCTCTCACTGTACATATTATAAAGGGAGAGCTTATGCAGAGATTCCGGTGTCCGTCTGTCTGTCTGCCCGTACGCATAAAAATAACGGCCTGAACTAAAAGTCGTAGAAAAATAATAATTACATATACGTATTCAGCATAAAAAATTGGTTCAGGGAAAAATAAGTTTTGGTCCCTAGCACTTCTGGTTTTTTTAAAAATGTTCCCTACCGCAATTTTTCCATTTGTTTACATTTTAATTTTTTAAACAAATGTGACCATTTTTTTTTCTTAAATATGGAGAAGTAACCTCTTTTAACTCATTTTTTTGACAGTTGTATATTTTGACGCGCCACGAGTTACGTCATCTTATACTTTCTCTTACCCTATAAATGAATTATATATAGAGAGAAAGTATTGAGATTATGTCAAAAATCCGATGTCGAGATTTTGATGGATATACACGTTTTGAGGTCGCTTGAGTCCGAAAAAGTGAATTTCGCAACATGGTCTGTCTGTGAGCAAACATCTCAAGAACGAAAAGAGCTAGGAGGTTTATATTTAAGTTTAGTACCCCATGGGACGTGATACGAACCTTTTGAACAAAATAGGCCAAAAAGTACTAGTACTTTACTGATGTACTTTTTCAGTTTTTTTTTCGATTTTCTCAAAATTTACTCTAATGATTTTGATTAAAATTCAAAAATCAATTATTCTTTAGATGCTCTTTAAAATGTACCAAACGTACCAAATCTATATTCTCATTTTGCCCTTAAAATTGTTTGAAGCACACTTTACTCTTGTACTTCATAGGAAAGATAAGAGAAATGATTGCCATGGGGATTTATCTCCCCCCCCCCCCCCCTGCCTTTCTTAGTCAGCACAGAGCTAAGTTTAGTTTTATCATATTAAAAAATTCATTTACCTATATTGGATATAATAAAATATTAAAAAAAAATCTGGTGTGACTGGCGCACAGCACACAACTTTCTCTTACCTTCGGTAATCGAAAGTTGTGTACTGTGCTTGTCACACCAGATTTTTGTGTCGACATGTATTTAGTTTCCGATAGTATGGTACATTCGATTTTCAAGATGTAAAATTTATAAGTATGGCAAAATGTTTATATTTTGTTACCGTGGCAACCATTTCTCCTATCTTTTCTATGGAGTACAAGAGTAAAGTGGTCTTCAGAAGATTTCAATCACAAAATGAGAATATACATTTTAAAGAGCAACTAAAAAATAGTTGATATATGAATTTTAAAAAAATCGTTGGAGCAAATTTTGAGAAAATCGAAAAAAACTGAAAAAGTGCATCAGTAAAGTACTAGTACTTTTTGGTCGATTTGTTCAAAAGCTTCGTGTCACGTCCCATGGGGGTGTCTAACTTAAATATAAAATTTCAGCCTCCTAGCTCAATTCCTTCATGCTTAAAATTGAACACACACAGACAGACAGACAGACCATGTCGCGAAAACCACTTTTTTGGATTCAGGGGACCTCAAAACGTGAAGATCCATCAAAATCTCGACATCGAATTTTTGACATGAAACCAATACTTTCTCTCTCTATATATTAACATATATATGAGGTACGAGAAAGTAATAAGAGACTAACTTTTGACCTTCCGAAATTGGCAAAATCTCAACTTTGAGTTTCTGGAATTTTTTTTTGAATTTGTGCTCAAAATAATTTTTATTTATTCTAGTTTTATAAAAAAAAAAATCTGGTGTGACTGGCGCACAGCACACAACTTTCTCTTACCTTCGGTAATCGAAAGTTGTGTTCTGTGCTTGTCACACCAGATTTTTTGTGTCGAAATATATTTAGTTTCCGCCAATATATTAGAATTTAAGATGTCAAATTTATAAACATGGGAAAATATTTATATTTTGTTACCATGGCAACCATTTCTCCTATCTTTCCTATGAAATACAAGAGTAAAGTGTGCTTCAAACAATTTTGAGGGCAAAACGAGAATATACATTTGAAAGAGCATCTAAAAAATAATTGATTTTTGAATTTTAATCAAAATCGTTAGAGCGAATTTTGAGAAAATCGAAAAAAACTGAAAAAGTACATCAGTAAAGTACTAGTACTCTTTGGCCAATTTTGATTAAAAGCTTATTTTTCCGGTCCCGGGAGGTATTTAACTTAAATATAAAATTTCATCCTCCTAGCTCAATTCCTTCATGCTTAAAATTGAACACACACACACAGACACACACACACACACACAGACACACACACAGACAGACCATGTCGCGAAAACCACTTTTTTGGATTCAGGGGACCTCAAAACGTGAAGATCCATCAAAATCTCGACATCGAATTTTTGACATGAATCCAATACTTTCTCTCTATATATATATTACATATATACATAGGTAAGAGAAAGTAAAAAAAAAACATTTAAGAATCAATCTGTTTAAATAGGAACTCCCATTTAATATCAATAAATCTTTCAATTAACAACTACAAGAAATTTAGCGAATTATATACAGTATATTATTATTTCATTTCCTCTTCCCTGCATATCCATCCTCTTTTCAAGGATTTCTTTGAAATCCCCTTTTTTCACTATTTTAATTTCTTTTTATAAATTTGTTATTTAAAGTATCATTAAAATTTTTTTTATTAGTAATTTTTTCTTATTTAAATAATAATTCAGTCACAGTTGTGTCAGTGAGAAAGTTTTGTGTTTTAGTCTCTGCTCTAAGTCAAGGTAAAAGAAATGGCTGCACTTTGGGGCCCCCCGTTGGGGTTTTAATATATCATAGATTATTTTATTTATTTTATTATTATTAGTGATTGGGGTTCCCAATATATATTTTTTGTTTTTTTTTTTTCCCCCCCCCCCCCCCCCACGCAAAGAAGGAGCTAAAAATACCGCTGCATACTACAAGATTTGGTTGAAATTTGATAAGGACGGCAAAGGTACGATCCCGAGCAAGGATTTGGGCGCGATTTTGCGCTCAATGAACATGGTTCCTACCGACACCCAACTCAACCAAATGGTTGTCAAAGTCAATCAAGATTTCAACGGGACGATAAGCTTCCCACAATTGCTCACTCTGATAAATGAACCGGAGGTGGAGAACGAACTTGCAAACTTCGAGGAAGAGATCCGTGAAGCATTCCGTATTTTCGACACAGACAGTACTGGTTACATCAATGCTGCTAAACTTCGAAATATAATGACCAATCTTGGTGAAAAACTTACGGATGAGGAAGTGGAGGAGATGATCCGGGCTGGTGACACCGACGGCGATGGTCAAATCAACTATGAAGATTTTATAGCTATGATGACTTCTAAATCTTCTAAATAAAACAGATGATTGATTAAAAAGTTAACGAGGATGGAGAAAAAAAATTAAGAAAACAGGGAATAATTTTGTAATTAATTTTTTTAAATTATCTATATTAATATATATTATATACGAGTATATAGACTTATTTTTTTTTTATTAAATATTATTGGGCTCTTTTCTATTTTGTAAATCTTATACTTAATAAAATAAAATATCTTATTTTTTTTCTTAAAATATTGGACAGGAATTGTTTTATTTTCCCACAATTAATAAATAAATTAAAACGATATTTCTCTTCTGATTCCAATTTCAGTTGCCTATTATGCAGGGCCGGAACTAGGAGCCTCAGATAGGCTGGAGATCCCGAGTTCGAGCCCTGATTGTTAGGCGAATTTCAACCCATCATCAATATAAATCTCACATCATCAGGTCTATTCTCTAAAAACAGAAGTTAAAATTTAAAATAAACAAATGGGTGTTAAAAGGTAAAATTAACGCTTTGGCTTTAAATTTTTGTTTACAGAAAAGCTATTGGAGGCACAGAAGTGATTTTGAAAAGCATTTTTTAACGCTGATTGTTTTTACATTACTTTTTAACACCCAATTGTTTATTTTAAATTTTAACGCCTGTTTTTAGAGAATAGACCTGCATATGTTTTCAATATTTGAATTTATTTTATACAGTATTGGCTTCTTATTTAATTGAGTAATTTAATTAATTTTTGTTTCATATTAAATAAACCATAAGATATATTCTTTATTTTTATGTAGCATAAGTGGACAAGAGTTTATTAAAATATTATTTATAAACTAAAAATCTGGCGTGACTGGTCGCACAGCACACAACTTTCTCTTACCTTCGGTAATAGCAAGTTGTGTTCTGTGTCACACTAGATTTTTTTGCGTTCCGTAACCATTTGAAAGTCTCGAATCAAACTTGTAAAGAAGTTTCACTTCACAAATTCCTTTTAAGGTCTCGAGTTATCGATCATGAAACGGGAATCCCGTTAAGTAGTCCACTATTAAATTATATACATTTTGAATAAAATCCTCATCCCTTTCGTCTAAGAATTTTTGATTTAAATCTATTTAACATTCCACCTAAATATTAAATGAACTAAGAAAAAAATAATCCCCTTATTTGTAAGAAGAGATAAAATAAAGTCCTTTAATTTATTGATTCATTCTTATTCTCACTATTTCTAATAAATATTCCATTATTCCAGCATGCGAAATGGTCCGAATTTATTTACTGTATTTACAAAAAAAAAATCCCTTTGATCAATAGCAAATCCATAATTCTTCTATTAGAGCGAGACGAAATGTTTTCGTTTCATTTTAATGAACCAAAAGATTGAAATTTTTGTTTTACACTCGAATGTTTTCAACGCTAACTCCTTCCATATCCTTTAAGCCTTTCTTTACTTAGATTTTTTTTTATAATGATTTGAATCTTTTTTTCTATCCAATTAACCAGGTGGCCAGCCAGTATTTATATTGATAGCAATGGAAAATAAAATTTTGACTAACAATAAGGCATTATTGATAAAATGGCAGAATAAGCTCAATTTAGGGGGGCTCGCTGGTGTAGCGGGCTAGGGTGTCAGCCTTCTACAAAGAAGATCCCTGTTCAAATCCTAGGCGTGAAGAATTTTTCATTAAATAAAATATTTTTAAAAGCCCTTGGGCTTGATGTAGTTGGTAGCGCGCCTACCTTGTATACCAAGGGTCGAGGGTACGGATCCCAGGCAGTCCGATGATTTTATTTAAGCCATTTGGATACCAAATGTAAAGGGATCCTGTCTTGTATTGTGAATCGTGAGAAAATACTGTATATACCGGTATAGTTTTGAGTATAGTGGTTTATCATATTATATATATTAACAAATACGATTATGATTATTTTCACATGATTCTCAGACCTAATGAAAGGACAATCGTTGCCGAAATCTTAAGGAAGTGGATTTGACTATTTTAATTTCTTTTGGTCGACGTTTCGGACGCCGATCACGTCCAAGAGACCAAAGATTGTTAAAAAGCACACATGGATGTTGTTGCCGAAATGTTAAATAAATGATTTTATAAAAGAGGCTAAATATTTCTTCTCAGGATAGGTGAACAGAAGAAGAAGAAAATTCTTTTCACCTATCCTGATTGAACTACCAGCTATAAGCCCTACGTATCTATTTCTTCTCACTTCGTTTTTTAATAATATGTAATTAAATAAGATATTTTAAATGTGACCATTTCTTTTTTTTTAATCCAAAATTCGCCCAGCATCCTTCGACTATTAACTTTTCTTATTGTATATATTGTAGATTGTAGAGCAGCTTTTTTCGAGTACTTAAAGAATTTCTCGTGTTTTTTTTTTAGCCCCGTAGCGAAAGACTTTAAACAAATAAAAAAATCTGGTGTGGCTGGTCGCACAGCCAGTACATATGTTACATAAATGTGCATGTATTTCTCATACGACCAACTCCGGGACTAACAATTTTGAAAGTCTGAAGATGGGTCAATAAAATTAGCGTTTCAATAGATTGTCGAAATTCGGAGGCTTTTTATTTTTGGCTGCGCCTGCTCCTCCTGTTTTAAAAAAATTTTTAATTCATTTGATCTTTTTGAATCTTATTTATTTGAATTATGTTATTTTTTTCATCGAATTAGTATTAGAATAATAGTAAAATTATTTAATTTTTTCAAAGAAATGTGAAGATATTTTTGTCGAGAAAATCTGTGTTGTTAGAAGACGAGACTTGGATTATAAATTATTATAACTTGTTCTTGTTATTAGGCTATGGGGCATTTATAGAATTTGGTCAACAAAAAATAGAGAGGTTAAATAACTCTAATATATCTCTAGAATTTTTTAATTTCGTTATTTTATTTATGTGCCTAAAAGTTATTTTTTGTTTCTACTAAATTTATCTCTTCCTATTTGTTCTACGGCCATATCTTCTCTTTGCTTTGAGAAATTGTCCTTTTGCTCACTTCCTCTTTTTTTTTTTTTTAAACAAATACATTTATTTTATTACAATCTTATGCTCATTTATTTTTTAAATAATTCTTATAATAATAAAAAATCCTACTAGTCTTTTTTTTTAACAGGTAGAGGATTTTTTTGCTAATTGATTGTTATCAAAAATTTTTGTTCAAAAGCAGGAAAAAACAAAAAAAAAAAAAAATAATGAAAAAAAAATTCCATATTCTCATTATAAAAGAGAATTCTCTTTTATTATTTCAACAAATTATAAATATCCTAAATGACCAACGTTAATATATTCATTCTTTTAATGAGATGATGACATCAAATGGTTGGTCCTCTCATATTTTATTAATAAATTAAATAAATAAATATAGATGATGAATAATTTACTAAATATCCTGATTTGGCACCAGATACAAACATTTTATTCCCACAGGATGTAATTAGTTCATCTATTGTGCGTTCGATGATTGATTTAGCAATTTAAAATATCATAACGTTCAGTCAAAAATGTAACGGCCTCGTTGAATTGTCCGTTTCATCTGCATTATAAATTATAGACTGAAAATAGAGAGCAGCCACATCTCGCTTGTTAATTCATCATATGTTAATGCCATGCTATAAATCTGAAGGTTTCGTTGATCCGGGGCCAATACGATTCAATAACTTCGCAATAGGCTCATCTGACTGGAATCTCTCTTTACTCTCTGATAATAATAATTCGACATTGTTAAAATACTATAACTTATTTTGCTTATCTATTTAATAGCCTCGCCAAATTTATTCCCTTCGTAGTTTAGTAAAATTAATATATGAATAGCCCTGGAAAAAAATATATGCAAAGTTTTTTTATTTCCTGTACTGAAATAATTCATAAAATCGATAAATTTAATTTTTGTAAATATCCCATTTTTTATTGAGAATTACATGCAAAGGTGAAGAAGGTGGAGGGGAGGTTTATTCTAATTTTTAGGCTACTTTGTAAAAGGTAGACTATTAAATATATTGGTCGGCAAACTTTTTTGAGCTGCGCTAGTCTGACCAAACTACACCTACGTTACCTGGAATATATGTAGCATTAATAGCATATTTATTAATTAATACATCTTTCTATAACAATTGTAAGACAAAAATATAATAACAGAAAATCTTACTTCTTATTAAAAATGTTTATTTCTCGATGTGATCCAGAATCCATTTAATGAAACTTGCCACTCGAGTATAAACATCCGGGTAGCCATGCGACCCACATTCCTTGGGGCCATAAGTATAAATTCCACTAATATAATATCCAATTCTTTCAGAGCGTTCTACATTATCAATGGACATTAATGGACCTCCAAATTCTCCTCTGCAGAATTGACCCTTAGTGTAATTGCCAAGTGCACACATCTGGGTGTCGATTATTTCTCTACCAGATTTACTATAATGAGAACGGCAGTTGGAATTGGGCATCACTGTAACATCCATTTGCATCTTAACATTTGTAGGATTTGAATTGATTCCCCAACCTATCACGGTTAAGTTTTCATATACATAATCTTTATGAATGATTTCCTTTGTGATTGGCAGACAAATAAATCTAAGATATAATGGATCTGGAGGATATTCCAATCTTATTAATGCAATATTGTTATGTTTTGTTGTGGGGTTATATTCTGGATGTATTATGATTCGTTGAACGCCGATGTCTTGACGCGCCGGCTTACAGAGATCTTCTTCATCATCCTCATCATAACAATCTGGATCTTTCGTTAAGTCATGCTCACCCAAACGAACTGAAGATCTAGAAAGGAATAATAAATAAATACGTAGTAATAAAGCTGTGTTGGCCCACTGAGGATTTAAAAAGAGGAAATGTGATAAGTCCGAAAATATTTTCTTGTATGTGGGGGGAGGGGAAAGGTTTCTTAAAATTGAATTTGGGCTTTCAGCCGTAGGCTCAAAGGGAGAAAAATTATTAGGTTTACTAAAATTTAGAAAAATAAAAATCAAAGAGAAAAATCTCCTATTTACAGAATGGTCAGGATAGAAGAGGACAAAATATTATCATAAAAATAAAATAGTCTGAAGATAATTCCAATCTAGAATTGAAACATCACTTTTAGCTCAAATCTTAAATTTCAATTAAAAAAAATCATTTTCTTGAATTTTTTTTCCTCAGGGGCCCAGGCCCTTTAAGCTCAAATCAAGTTTGATCTTTTTCACGACTCAGGATAGCTAAAAACGTAGATTTCAGTGGGTAATTTTCAAAAAATTTTCCATATCCCCAGATTCCCCAGAAATTCTCTGTCCGGATTTGGCCTCGATAAATTAAAACTTTGCAACTCTTTGTTTAGGAAATTTTGAAAAAATTTATATAACTTTATTTAAATAAATATTGTAAGCTATGTATATACCTATAACTATTTCAAAAGTTATGTCAAAAACTGTGTAAAAAAGTGTTGGCATGAAGGCCACAATAGCCTTTTACATACTAAAAAAAGAAAACTTTAAGTTTTTGGGGGTGGGGGGGGCCTTATTACTAAGTAGCCCCGGGGCTCGTCAAGTCTGCGGCCCTGTATAATGGCCTACGGTAATAAAATTGTTTAAAATAATAAAATTGCTTTATTATTTACACTTTACTTCAAATTAAAATTAGGCATACAATGAAAATGTAAAGGGGGGGGCGATAGGTGTTAGTCAACCTCCAGAAAGGGGCGATGGGTCAAAAAAGGTTGGGAACCACTGCTCTAGTTGAATTGGATTTTTTATATAGACTAGTAATGCCAACCTTTGTGTCGGTGGCACTCGGAAAGAAGGCTGTTGAACAACTTTTACACAATTTTACATAAACAAAGTTTAGGCAGCTTTAGACTCCCCTTCCCCATGTAAGAAATAAATCATTTCTCATTGACACTTATAAAATTTTTCAAACACTTATAAAATACTTACAAAATATAAGGTGCTGTATTTTTAACGCAACTTGCAGCAGTTAATACATAATAAGGATTGATTAATGAACCTCCACAAAGAAATTTTTCTGTGCCGTTATCTGAAAAATAGAAAATAGATATTTTCATTATTATTTAAAATTACGACCTGGATCCCCGTTTATTAACCCGAGATGCTTTCGTGCACGCAAACACATCTCAAGCCCAACCGTCCTATGGCCGTAGCCATCCATCTACATCTCGCAGAAATCCCGTGAACATTATTTCCTATCTCTAACTCCTCCTCTTGCTTTCATTTCTAGCTAGTGCAACTTCCTAATCCTTATTTCTAGTCCACCCAGTTCCCTTTATTCAACCTCTTCTCTGCTACTTTGAAAAGAGACTTCCTCAGCACCGGTTCTCACTCTATTGTATCAATACATTCAAAAGCAGAGTTGGGGTATTATAATTAAGATTATTTTTATTTTTAAGTCTATCATTTAAGCCCGTGTAGTAGTCTATGTGGCTGATAATGTTGTGAAGTCTGTCTTGAGTTTTTTTTTTTTTTTTTCTCCGCCTATACTTAAGTAGGTATTTATTTAAAATTCAGCCAATATATTTATAATTCTTATTTTTTGAACTTGAAAGAAACATATTATCTTTGGGGAGTGAAGTGAGACCTCTGGTCTAATTCTCTAGAATATTTCTTCGACACCTCAAAACTTTAAATATTAAATCTTAAAGGATTTTAATATACAAGTCAGCATGAACTTACCTTTTCTATAGGCAAGAAGAGCCAGCCACGTGAACCAACCCACTTCAGTCTCATTAGGGTATCTCCACATTTTATCGTAGTATTCCCGACCGCAATTTTTAGGAAGAAGTCGAAGATTAGGGTGATTAGCCACAGTCTCTCTCGAGTGATTGGTCTTTGCGGTTGTCTTATAGTGAAAATAATACTTTAGGTCTAAATTAATTCCTTTATTAGAATAAATATATTCTTGTATTGATATAGAACTGCGTTCTGAAAAATAAAAAGTTAAGTTAGGATCTCTTCCTTTGATCATCATTTTTTTAGCATTTATTTAAATCCAATAAATAAACATACAAAAATGAGATACAAAATTGTTAAATATTATCAAGTTCGAATCGAGGTATATATTGAATATTAATATCTTATTCAAATGAAATTATCAAACTTTAACATTTAAGGATTTTTTTAAGGTCTTTTTCTGCATCCAAGGCCTTTTGGACCCCATCATTTGGGTTGAAATTTGATGGCTTTACAAAAAAAAGGCCTCATATGCTGAAAAAGAGTTTAATAAAAAAAATGTCTATCCGGAGAAAAAAAAAATATTTCGACGTTACTATTGAAAAAGAAGCGTTCTCTCATTCTTTTTCTGAATAAACTTTATTGTAAAATGGCATGTGAACACAACAAATATTTTAATAGTTGGAAACAAATATTATTTTATTCAAATAAAAGTAAAAATGTATGAGGAAAAAATTAAAAAAAAACTCAAGCTTATTTAAGTACATTCAATTATTAGCTGACGTATTTTGGATAATTAACTCGTCTCGTCTCTCTAGCTCTCTAATTATGATAGATAAAAGAAAATTAAGGCCTTGATTTTTTTTTATTTATTTATTTATTTATTTATTCTCAATATTATAAAAATCTGGTGTGACTGGCGCACAGCACAGAACTTACTTGTCACACCAGATTTTTTGTGTCGTATACTTATATTTAGTTCCCGACAGTACGGAACATTTGAATTCAGATATTTTTTTTTTTTACTTCACACTTTTTCTCATTCACACTCACACTCACACACCTCACTCCACATTCACACATCTTTTCGGCAACTTAGGCCATTTAAGACTTTGACGAAACCGTTGTAATATATATTATGTATTGGGGGTTCAGGATTTCTATTTAGCCATCTGGTATCCAAATGGCTTAAATAAAATCATCGACTCCTGGGCCCAAACCCCGACGTTTGGTTTAGGAGGTAGGCACGCTACCTACTACGCCACACCCGGGGCATGTAAAATTTATAAACACGGGAAAATATTTATATTTTGTTACCATGGCAACTATTTCTCCTATCTTTTCTATGGAGTACAAGAGTAAAGTGGTCTTCAGAAGATTTCAATGACAAAATGAGAATATACTTACATTTTAAAGAGAATCTAAAAATAATTGATTTTTGAATTTTTCAAAAAATCATTGGAACGAATTTAGAGAAAATCGAAAAAAACTGAAAAAGTGCATCAGTAAAGTACTACAGTAGTACTTTTTGGTCGATTTTGTTCAAAAGCTTCGTGTCACGTCCCAAATTTAAGAAATATTTTATGTTGTTGTATTACAATTATAATTTATACTCGTTTCAGCTCTTAAGAACTGATGATGGATTTATTTAATTAAAACCGAAACGTCTTCTGAGTGGAGATTTTTATTCGATAGATGGTCTCCTTTTTGGCTGACATCCTCTCTTTCTGTCTATCATTCTAAAAATATGTTTTATTGATTTCTTGAAAATTTTTTTGTCCCATTCTGTGTTTTTGAAATTGGGCAGCCGATATTCCATAAGAAATAATGTAAAAATGAATAATAAAACGCGAAATTCAGAGAAAAAAAATCATATACCGAGCAAAATTTTTCAAAAGGATACCGACGGTACAACTGTACCTTCTTCCATCCTGGTACAGTACCAAATATATTACAAAAGATGATCACTTCATAAATAGAGATATTAATTAGTCCTATTCATTAAAAGAAAAATACGCTCTAACTAGATCCTTGGATGGCGTCTTTATAATTAATTAGTGTTTACTTTCCTGACTATTCTCACGAAATATAATCAACAAAACATGATATGTTTTGCTTTTGTTTCTTACATCCGAGATTTTGAAACTCGTCAAGAATATTTACCCCAAGGCGAGATTAACTCTATTAAATTTTGATTTTGGAAATAGAGACATTTTCTATTGAAATTTAATATAGAACTATACTTACTAAGGGGTAGGGTTTTAATTAATGATTTATACTTAACGAATTGACGAAGAAGAGTTAATAAGGATGATGGAGAAGAAAAGTGAGAGAAGACCGAAATACAGCATCTTTTGGATTCACTCTTCTGTCTTTCTGGTTTAAACAACAACAACTGACTGACGCAACGCGCAGTCAAGTTATACATAGACACTCATACGTCCACACATATACTTATAATATAATGATCTCTAATTAGGCAGCACTTCCTCCTGAAATACCCAACTTTTGTCACAGCGGAAAATCCACATAATTAAAGTTTTATTGGATGATCTTTAGAGGCACTTAGTTATTTTTAAATAATCCTTTTTTTCTTTTTTTTATTTATTCGGTCAAAAACAATAACAAGAAGCCAACAGTGCTTACATGCTTTTTTTAACATGTATGAAAATAAAAAGTTAAATAATGTCACATAACAAAATAAAATATAAAATTAATCTAACGAAGATGTCATCAACATTTTATAGGCCCAAGTTTGTTTTTATCTATGCAAAATGAAATTTTTATTTGTTATTTCATGATTTATCATAAATGATCAAATACCACATAAACCCACCAATATTCATAATATTTAATCATATTATATAAATGATAAATTACTCTCTCCCTATGTTAGGTGTTTTTGATATATTCCTATTTATCCCCACTCCCATATACTGTTGCTCTATTTATACATGAAATGCGAGTTCTTTCTGTTTTAATTAATTATTTATCGAGAGTTCTCTTCGAAATTTTTGATAATTAGTCTTCACTAAAGCTCCTCCCGAACAATAAACCCATTAAGAGGATTCTGATAATAATATTTAATTCAAATTAAATTATAATATATCATGAGGCAGGCATTGCGTTGGAGCTCCCAGCAGATTGCGTCTACACCTTTTCTTTAAATAAATCTCGCAGCTAGAAGTTTAATTGCTTACAATTTAGCATAAAGCAGAATAATAATACAAAAGCTCGTTTGTTCTTTATATTTCTCTCCTTAAATTTTGTCGCTATAAAAGAAGAAAGGTAAAATATGCTCTTTCTTGTCTATTTTATAATAGGTTTACATGTTTCTCTTTTTTATTTTCACTCATATAAAATATTCACAGGTGTGATGTAGAAGTATAATCGAAAAAAATAGGAGGCGGTTTTCACAATATGTTGCCAGTACACAAGTTAATCAAAAAGTCCAAAGCCATTTGGTTAAGGTTGTTCGGACATTAAAGCACTTTGTTAGATTAAAAGCTAATTTTTTAATATGTTATTAATCACCATTACATACGTATAAAATAAAATTTTGAAGCAGATCTGACTCAGGGTTATCTTGTAGTTAATTATTAAAAAATTGAATTTTAATATGTAGTCTATGGGGAATATCGACGAAACGCACACATTGTCTCCATGACCTCCCGTGATTGGAACAAGCTCCCTGCGTCTATCTTCCCCAAAACCTACAATCTTCAGACTTTCAAGTCTAACCTCAACAGGCATCTTCTCAGTTCCCGCAGTTGAGTTTCCCCTTTATGCTTCTCCTTTTGTTTTTATTTTTTTCCTGGCTGCATGTGACTATTGGTCATTATAGGTCTTCGGACCTTATACACCTATTCCAAAAAAAAAAACAAAAAAAAAAAAAAAAAACAGAATTATATAGCCACTCCTGCAATAGGTAAAAAAACAAAAAGCTTACATTTTTATCAATTCACTTCCGAGGAATACGATAAACATAAAATCAAAAGTTTCTGCAGAAATCTTTTAAAGATATTTTAACAAGAAAGTCGAAAAATTTTCCGAACAACCTTAATAAGCCTACATATTATGTATATAGCTATATACCTAGTTTCTTTTATTTTTCCTCATTAAAATTAAAGTACAGTTTTACAAGATTTGTTTTTCCAATAGAAGCGTGAGCAATTCAATATAATAGTAATAGGAATAAACAAAAAGGGACTATTCAATTAAGAAAAGTAAATATTAGCAACATTAATGCGACTGCTGACTCAACTGAGTGCAAAATTAGAGGGGAGAGTGCAAACTCTCTGCTCAGATTGAAATTTCGCCCTTAATTAATGAGAATTCTTACATGTACAAGATTTATGCCATCAAACACTTTAATACAAAAATTTAGATAACCTTGTGATTAATTTAGTTTCAAAGTATTGTATAATATCCGTCTGGGTGTTCGCACCACTCAACCCTATCTTTTATTGTTTAAGTCTCTATTAAGACTAGAATGATTCCCATGAATAGTGTATTATTATTTGATATCAATGTACATTTCTCTATTTTTCGGGCCATTTATTGAATATAAAGAGAGGCGATATGATCACATACTCTGTATAGCATTTCTGCCTGCCAATTTCTTCTGACATTCGCTTGTCGACGCTAACAACTTTTACTTGGTTTGATTTATGCTACGATAAACGTATTCACATTTACTATGTTAGAATAAGAGCAATAAGAGCAGCGGCAAGATTCAATTGTCATGGTGACAGTTGCGTCTGCATCAGGCAGTCAACTCGACTAACGAATACATCGGTCGGTTTTTGGTGCGTGTGTTCCTTCCTTCCTTCCTTTTACTTCCCTTTCTCTCGTCCCCGAACATTGCTAGGAGATGTCGCATAAAGACCTCGAAGAAAGGGTTTCCATCTTGGCACGTGCCACGCGTGCCAACTCCTCTCTAACCGCAAAGGCCCAACACTTCGCTTTATCATCAAAAGGAATCTTATCGTTGGAATACAAATCAAAACCAGAAAATTGAAGGAAGATTTCCGGAGGGTGTGAAAAAAATTCAAAATCTCTTACTGTTAAATAAATAACTTTGAATGTATTGTTGATGTGACGTTTTCTACGTTCTTTTTCAGCATCTGAGGTCCTATAGGCCCTGACCATTTTACTCAATTAATTACTAGCAAATATAATTTATTTTAAATCTTTTGAAACGAGAGGCGATATGTCTACATCTGTATCATGGTCTAAAGCAGCGTTTTCCAAACTGAGGCGCGGGTCCCTAGGGAGACGCGGACTAGTCGAAAAAACACACACACTTTTTTCTCATTCACACTCACATTCCCCCACACATACACACAGTCTTTTCGGCAACTTAGGCCATTTAGACTTTTACGATATCCGTTATTGAGATGAATATACATATTATAGGGGCCCAGGCATTCTTATTTAAGCCAGTTGGTATCCAAATGCCTTAAATAAAATCATCGGACTGCCTGGGGTCCGAACCCGCTACTTTTGGTATACGAGGTTAGCACGCTAACCTCTACACCAAACCCCTAGGGCAACATTCAACTTGCATATATGGAGCGTTTATTTTGAAAGTTGTGTATTCAGAAGTATGATTTTAAAAAGTCATCTTCTCGGCCTTTTCTTCTATGCTCTGGTCAAACGAGTATCAACATTGCTTCAAAAAAAGTAAAAATAAGCTTTTAATAAATAAAAACCAAGGATTAAATGATGAATTGAAAAGAAATATCGCCTTTAAGAAGGAAATTTCTTTGAATGCCTTTCAGATATCCCACATTCATTGGAGAGAAACGAATCTCTTATTTATTAATTCAGTAAATTTAATTCGAATAGAACTCTTCAAGTTTTAGGATTTTTTATATAAAAAAAATGATTTTATCGTCTAAGAAAAAAAAAAAAAAAAAAAAAAATCATCCAGCCTTAATTAACGAATTTTTCAAAATTTTTCACCAATAGATATTTAACTTCGCTTTCATTTGAATTTTTTGTACTGCCCTTCGATAGCGAATTACATTAAGGGCCTGTTTTTACACCCATAAGAAGTTAGCCTTGAGTTAAGCTACTTAGCCTTTACTTTCCAGTTTTTTTAGACTGTGCAATTGTCAATATTTTGAAAATGGCCAAGATTGTCGGCCCCTGGTCTAGTAGATAGGCAAGGCTTCATTTATTTTTTAGTCATTAGGTTAATTATTTCTGCATACATTAAATAAATAAATAAATAAATAACTGGCCTCCACACCCCCTACAGCCAGCCGATCCACCCACTGATGTGGCGACATAGATGGCAAATGGGAAGGTGATATGATGGATTCTAGTGCAATAGAACAGCTCTAATTAAATAGCCAATATAAGTACAAAAAATTTCCTAAAGCTCCCCGACCCAGGCTATAATTAATTTATGTTGGAAATACTTTTTAGTATTCATTTAGGTCATTTAAGAAGGGATTATATTTTGATTAAAAATACCCTTTTATTTTGCATTTTTATTAAAAAAAATTTCACATATGAAAATGTAATTTTATGCCTTATTAAAGGCACAGGGAGTAGAATTTGATTGGGTTTAATATTTTTTAATAAATTTTATAAAATGCTCTCTCGATTTTCAAATGAATATAGTTATTTAATGATAGATTAAATATTTTTAATTTAATTTAATATCAAACCGGGAAAAATTATTAAAGCTATTAAATAGCATTAGTGAAAAGACAAAATGCTAAGCTGGATTACGGATCTAATTAATTTTAAAAAGTCAAGATCTCTTTCTTTCACCTTGAATTTAAGATTTTTGATAAATATAAAAGTAGAAATATATGGAAGGAAAAAAGATAAGCGTATTCAAGGAGAATTTGATTTCATATTCTTAAAAAGATTGACTTTAGCATAATTGAATTGACCCTCTCTGCGAGGGATGACCAAAGAGAGGTTTTCCTGTGGAGTTGAATAGAATAGAAGCCTCCGAGAGATCCATTTTCGGATTACAAGGGATCCAGGCCAAATTCGATTTTAACCTAATCTCATGATTCCTGAAGGAAGTCAATTTTCTTAAAAAGAAAAAGAATAAAATTAGATTATTAAAATTTTCTAATATAAATTTAACATATGAGCTTCATGCCTAGTGTTTATTAAAATTGTAATCTAATAAAGAAAGCGACAAACTGAAGAAGAGGAACATTTTATACAAATAAACAAAACACGTTTTGAAGTAAAAGAGCGGAAATATTAACAGTTAAGTCGATCATAGGTGCAAATTTACTTTTATTTAAAATAAATTTATTGAAATTGTAAATAAATTTAGGCTTTATATGAAAAAATAATTATAAAAAAAAAACTTAATTCTAATTTTAGCCTTTAGGCCAGTGGTTACCAAACTTTATGTTACCACGCCTCCCTTAAAAATATTTAATTGTATGACGCCTCCCCCATTTATAAAATAATACAAAAACAAACATTTTTATTGCTAAAAAATTTATTAGTAAAAACTATTATATTGATATTATTTATTAACAGGATCAGGTAGATGTAGGCAGCCAGCAAATAATAAAAACTTTATTTAAATATAGTCGACGTTCCCGAATCGTTCCTGTTAATTATCACTCAGCCTTTATTTTTTTCTTTTCAAAATATATTATTTATTATTTGATTTATAAAACTTTAGTAATCATTTAGAAAATTGTCCGCTTTGGCTAATATTCTCTAACAAGAGAAGCAAAGAAAAATTTCTTACCTGTCTCACAAATTTGTTAAATATATCAATGAAATGTCATATCCGAATCGAGTTATTCATTGAATATTTTTTTCTTTTTTTTTTTTTAAAGACTACCCGTAAACGCTAAAAATATTATTTAATGCAACATTTCTAGAATTTTGAGATAAGTCGCAATATATATAATTAATTTTTTGTATAAGTAAAACTAAAAGTAAATTGATCAAAACTCATTTTTACTTCTTCATAAATTTTACTTTATTTCTTTAAGAAATAAAATCATTTTTTTTTTTTGATTATTAATTAATTTATTCAAAAGTTGAACTGATGCTTTTTGAAATATGTGCTTAATAAATAATTCATATATTAATGAATATCATTTAGATGATAAATAATTTAGGGCCTGAGTTAAATTGACCGAAGCGCTCGCTGTTTGCGTTAGCTCTCTAATAAAACAATAAGAATGCATTCTTTTTGAATTGAACTTGTTTTTTTTTTTCGTTCCCTTTGACTTTTAAGTTCTGTTCGATTGCTGAGGGTTAGGAGGGGAGGGGAGGGGAGGAAAACGTTTCTGATTTTATCCCAGCCACGAAACCATCAAAACGGAATGTCGCCTTCGCTACGATTGACTCTCGTCTCGTCGAGTCAATTGCTGTCAGGGTTTTATTTCTTCTCTTTCCTTTCGAACAAGTGCATTATTTTCATACCCACCCTAGAGTTGTAGCTTGATTGTTTTGCTTAAGTCTTTCGATTCGATATGCGTCATTAACAAAAGAGTTTTTCTTTTTTCTTTTGTTTGTAAACAAATTGAATTCAACCAAAGACAATTCTGTACCATTATTTATTTTATTTATTTATCATTCAAATTATCTTAATATTCATTTAAAAAAATAACTTTAATTTCAAAAAGATATATAGGTAAGAGAAAGTAAAAATAGTTTGAAATCAGGCAAACGACGTTGTCACGTTAAAAGGCCACCGGCTGTGTAGAAGACACAGCTAACATCAAATTTTTTTAAATAGGAATTGTATGTTGGTTTGTTTGATATATTGATTTTGTGTTGCTTCAAGAGAAAGATTGAAAGCCAGCCAGCTTGCTTTTACAAGCTAATAGATTCCCCCCTCCCCGAAACATTCGTTGATTAGTTATATTAATATACTAGTAGCTCTTTTCTCTTTTTTTCCTCTCATGCTGATTGGAGAGAGAGAGAGAAGTCAACACCTCAGTATTGGCAACGTGAGTCAATTATTTATCCCCGAGCAGCTGCCGTTTTTGATAATTAGGCGAGAGGGTGAGCTGCATGCTGCAGGGTGGTGGCTGGTTGCCCGGGGGACCAGGGGGATGTTTTGCTCAGACTCTATGAGGCTTTCAAACTCAATTGCGGCCGGACGACCAGCTGCTCGCCAATATAATGGACGCTTTGTTAATTAAATAGCAGAGTGTGAGTGAGATATCGCAACTTCCTTAGCGAGGGTGGGAGGAGACAAAACTTGCCATCAACACAGAAAATTCAGTAAATTACTTCATCGCCTCTGCTCTAAACTTAAAAAAAATATGGTCTAATATATGACATTTATTTATTATTTTGAGTGAATCAAAGGTGTTAATTATAAAAACATAAATATATGTAGAAATATTTATTCTTTTGATGATCGATTTCGTCTGTCATCAGGCCAGCTAGATATACAAATTCAATACTAGAAAAAGAAAAAATATAATAAAAAACTTTTAAAAAAATGCTTTTATGTAAATTGAACTAAAAAGAGAGAAATAATTTAATTGAATTGTTCTTGTTAAAATTGTTGAATATTTATGACTTAAAATAAAAGCGTGGGGGCATCAAAGGGATTCGAAGGCTCTAAGAATAGATAATTCCTTAAACTATAAATGATCGCTCCACGTTTTTATTTTAAATCATAATTATTCAACAATTTGAACAACAACAATTAAATTATTTCTCTATTTTTAGTTTTTTTTTTTTTTTTTTTCTAATTCACACTCACACTCACACACACATTCATACAGTCTTTTCGGCAACTTAGGCCATTTAAGACTTTGACGATAACCGTTGTAATTAATATATCAATTTGGGGTTCAGGCCTATTTTTAGTTCAATTTAAATAAAATCATTTTTTACTTTCTCTTACCTCTATATATATGTTAATATATATAGAGAGAGAAAGTATTGGTTTCATGTCAAAAATTCGATGTCCCCTGAATCCAAAAAAGTGGTTTTCGTGACATGGTCTGTCTGTGTGTCTGTGTGTCTGTCTGTGAACAAAATATCTCAAGAACGAAAAGAGCTACGAAGTTGAAATTTTATATTTAAGTTAGGCACCCCCCTGGGACGTGACACGAAGCTTTTGAACAAAATCGGCCAAAAAGTACTAGTACTTTACTGATGCAATTTTTCCAGTTTTTTTCGATTTTCTCAAAATTTGCTCCAACGATTTTTTTAAAATTCAAAAATCAATTATTTTTTAGATTTCTTATAAAATGTATATTCTCATTTTGTCATTGAAATCTTCTGAAGACCACTTTACTCTTGTGCTTCATAGGAAAGATAGGAGAAATGGTTGCCATGGTAACAAAATATAAATATTTTCCCATACTTATAAATTTTACATCTTAAAATCCAATGTACCCTACTGTCGGAAACTAAATACATGTCGACACAAAAAATCTGGTGTGACAAGCACAGAACACAACTTTCGATTACCGAAGGTAAGAGAAAGTTGTGTGCTGTGCGCCAGTCACACCAGATTTTTTAAAAAAAGTTTTTTTAAATTTATTGTTTAATCCAACGGTTCCCAACCTTTTTTGATGTGCGGCCCACTTTTGCCGTAAAAAAAAAAAACGCTGGGGCCCATACTAGGGTATACTGGGTATAAATGTGTGCGTGTATGTGTAAGTAAAATGGGTTGGTACAAAATTAGTTGGGTCAGGTGTGAAAAAAGTCAATGCTATTTTTGATGAAAACTGGATTTTTGAAGAATACTGGATAGCCTTAAATCGCACTAAACCTTCAGTTTATCTTTGTATTATTTTTCAAAAAAACTAAAGTTGAAAAAGCTCTTTTATTTTTATTATTATAAATTTTTAGATTTAACTAAACACTTAACTACTATTTGTTAAATATAATTTTATATAATCGAACAGAAAAATAAGATTGACAAATAAATATGAAATGAAAAAGAAATATGAACAGATTTATGCTGAGGAACTTTGACAGATGAAACAATCTAATCTATTCCTATTCGTTCTATTAATTATGTATTATTTGAGGTAATTTTAAGCAATAAAAGATTCTAAATAATAAATTTCTAGTTTTATTGTAATTTGAAATTAATTTTGTCCCTTGTGGAGGAAAACACTGGGAATGCTTAAAGTTTAAGGAAAATCTTGAAAAGTTCAAAGGCGATGGAAAAAAATATGACCTCTATGGATAATGTCAACCCTAATTAATTTGAATACATATCAATTGGAATAAATAGGGACCGGGAAGCGCAAAAGTCGTTTTTGAAAATCTTAAAAAACGTTTCTTTTTGTGAGATCAGTGAAGAAAATCTAGAAAAGTCTCAAAATTGACAAAAGTCGAAAGACGTTTTTTCCGCTCTCTAATTATAAGTATAAATTTTTATCTTTCATTAGACGTCCGCGGCCCAGTTTCAATCAGCCCGCGGCCCACCGCTGTTTTAATCTATTCGTAAAATAAATTTCATCTCTTTTTACTTGAATTGAAAACAAAAATGAAAAATAATTAATGATTCTTGTTGACTCGACAGGCTGTTCTTTAAAAACTAATGGTTTTTCATTTTTTTTTTCTCCCTCTCCTCATTAAACTGTTTCTTGAGAGAGCATCGGGCTTAAGTTTACCTTAAAAGACTCACTTGACATGAAAAAAAAATTTTTAACCCGCTTCTCATTTAAACTGCACTAAGAAATTAAAGAATAGATGGATTATTTCAATAAAATTTCAATTTAAATGGTTTTCTTTTTGACCAGCTATATATCAATTTGCTGCGATATTTTACATATCACGTAATCAATATAGCTAATTAATCTTTTAATTAGATCGTAAATTTTATTTAAACACGTAATATTTTTAATTCGAATTGATTAATCCATCAAAATTAATTTGTATCGGTATTTCCCCTCTCTACAAACAGGGCTTCTTTTTCCCTTTTGGTTACATACGTTTACTCTCAGTGCATCTTTGTTAGACACCTGTTTATAAACAAATTTATTGTCGAGCTGACACATGTCAGAGTGTTATTACACCCTTCTCTAAACCCTATTTGAATCATCTAAAGCGATATCTCTCTGTTTACAAGGTGAATGCAACTCCAAATAATATTTAAAAAGTACGTAAACATACCCTTAATTTCTTTTCTAAATAAGAATTATTTTTTAATATCCTAATTTTTTTTTTTTTTTATTTAATTAACATCTTTTTCGGGATCGAAGGCCATTTTGACCTATTTATTTAAATTGATTGTAGTAAATTCAATTTAAATAAATTTTGTCGCTTGAGAAGGGATGCGAACCCGCGATCCTTGGTACAAAAAGTCAGCACGCTAACCTCTACCCCAATGCCCGAGGGCAATATCCTAATTTGATCCTATTACTTTCTCTTACCTCTATATATTTTGATATATAAAGAGAGAAATTATTGAATTCATGTCAAAAATTCGATATCGAGATTTTGATGGATATACACGTTTTGAGGCCCCCTTAATACAAAAAAGTGATTTTCGCGAATGTACTTTTTCAGTTTTTTTTTTTTTTTTTTTTCAATTTTCTCACAATTCGCTCCAACGATTTTGATTAAAATTCATAAATCAAGATGCTCTTTAAAATGTATATTCTCATTTTGCCATTGAAATTTTCTGAAGACCCCTTTACTCTTGTACTTCATAAGAAAGATAGGAGAAATGGTTCCCTTGGTAACAAAATTTCCCCATATTTATAAATTTTACATCTTGAATTCAAATGTACCATACTGTCGGAAACTAAATATATGTCGACACAAACAATCTGGTGTGACAAGCACAGTACACAACTTTCGATTACCGAAGGTAAGAGAAAGTTGTGTGATGTGCGACCAGTCACACCAGATTTTTTATATTAATTATCGAAATAAATAATTCGGTAGAATCAGTGTTTATTAATTAAATTTTCTCTTTTGTTTCAGGTGAGTTTCATCATTTATTCATATCGGACAATCCAAGCTAACGTTCCCCCTCCCCGCTCTAAAATTATCTCCTGGTTCGACTCTGCTTTATTCTATCCATTCTTGTTTTATGGTAAGTCAGTCTCAATTGCATTTATCTTTCTTATACTCTAATATGGTTTTACTTTACAAAATCTTGGACGGCTGTATACAATATGTATATAGTTCCATTGGCGTAGCCAGAAATTTTTGATGGGGGGATCAAGAAATTTTTTTCAAAAATTTAACATTATTTTAGGGTATTTATAAATCATTTTGGTTTTTTTTTTTAGCTAGAGTAAATTATTATCTTTTACTTTCTCTTACCTTATGTGAAATATAATTTGTATTAAATATCTAGTCATGACTTGGGTCCCATGGGGGGAGTTTGAACACCCAAACCCCCCCCCCTGGCTACGCCTATGTATAGTTCCGAAAGAGAAATTTCACTTCCTCTGTCTCGTTTGTAAATTTCTTATAATTACTAGAAGTTCTGAATCGGCATTTTTTTGTAATTGTTAAATTTATAATTGAACACTAATACGTTTAGTAGTATAGTGTTTACTTTCTCTTACCCATATATACATTTTTTTTTTCTTTTTTAAAAACACTCACAATTTTTTCTCATTCACACTCACATTCACACACACATACACACAGTCTTTTTGGCAACTTAGGCCTTTTAAGACTTTTACGATATCCGTTATAGAGATTAATATACATATTAGGGGTCCAGGCATTCTTATTTAAGCCATTTGTTTATTTCGATCTATTAAATTTTTTAACTGAAATATCGGTTTAAAGATTTCCTACTAAAGAAATAAAGGAGGCTCAAACATTTATTTGCTCTCTTGAGATATCATTATATACTTTTCAACATCATCGGTTCAAATAAATAATCCTTTTACTTTTTTATTTCTTATTCGAGTGAATTATTGTTGATATTTTCTTGATTGTATATCATTTTGAAGATTTGTCGTTAAAATGGAGGCCACATTTGTTTTATTTCAACAAAGACATTTTTAAGTTAAAATTCTCATTTTTAAACTTATCCCTTTTTTATGATTTGTTCGAATAAATCTTTTTTTTTTTTTTTTTTTTTGAATTTGATGCCATTTTGATAAAATGAACACATCTTAAGATAAGGCTTTTGCCTAGTGACAAATTTCTATCAAATTGTTTTGGCCCATTTGTTTTTCTACTCGAGGGAATTTCTTTTGAAGGACAAAAAGAATTGGACAAATGCGCTCTAAAAGGACCCCGGTATTCCATCCTCCCTTCAAATCACTTTTGATTATATTTCTAATCCATGTTTGTGTTAGCGAAATGTTTCTGAATCAAATGACTGAGGAGATATTAATGTATGTTGATTATCATTTAATTTTAGCATTCAAGTTTGAATGCTGTAAATGTCAAGATTTAAAAAAAAAGTAAAAAAAAGAAAGTTATTGATTTCAATTTAATATAAGAGCTAAACTATATTGGCTATTTTTCTCGTTTTGTTAAAAAAGAATTCTATTTGAATTTATAACCGACATATATTGCGGTATTAGGGAGACATTTTGCCAAGATCTAGTGAATTGGATTCCGCCTATAAAAAATCTGATGCCTGTTGATATTCTTGAATAGCTCAACATCTCCGTCATTTTTGTATAAAAGGGGCAGAGCGGGTGGGGTGCCAATGGACACTAAACCACAAACAGAACAAAAATACCAGCCAAATAATTCAAAATATACTTGGTATGAAGTCATTGAATCTTTTTATTGTTTCGAACAAAAATAAGTTTTTTTTTAGCCCGATGATAAATTTCATGCATCTAATATGTTAATATAAAAAAAATATATAGCCCATCCCATATATATTTACTATATTTTATTTTTATTCTAAACTACTCGTATACTAAACTAGATATCTACTGTATATTAACATTAAAAATCTTGAATCAATTTAAGTCGCCGCATGGTGTTAGAATCAACTCTGATAATATTGATAAAATAAACTCTTTTTAAAATAGGTTAATATTAAATTGAGATGTAATTAATTGAGTGGCTTGAGACTTGCGTCATAGACACATAGCGTGCCCCCTCCCCTCGTTTCCCTTCCAAAGAAGCAACCCTTGTCATTTTGGCGCTCGAAAACACAACCCTGGGTTGAAATTTGGGCTAGAAACCAGAATAGAGATGCTGCTCCATTGGTAACGATCTAATATCCTGGCTGTGGGCTTTAATAAAGCCAAAGCCCAATGATGGCTAGTAGAGCTTCTGGGGGTGCAGCACAAAAGAGCCGATCGTTGCATTAATGCCTGCCAGGAACACACCAATTCCAACTATTAAAAGTCTTCCTAGCAATTTTGAATTAATGAAAATGCTTTAAATTTCATTCTGAATACATTTGGGGGCAAAGGGAAAATTGTGTCTCGTGATTTTTTTTTTTAATATGAAATATGATCAAACGTTATACATTTTTTATATAATTTAAAAACGAAAGGTATTTTCTATTCTTATATAGCTATTAAAATAGCATTCAAACATGCATTATTCTTCTCTCTCTTTAATTATAGTAACAAAATTTTTTTTTTACGGCTATTATAGGAAGCCATCCAAAGAGATTCTTGAAGGGTCTTGTTTCAAAATCGCATCTTCACAACTCCCCTCCTCGACAGACTTATATTTAGAGAAAATGAAAATAATATTTTTATTGAAGCGATAAAGTGGATGTCGTATTTAAACAATAGGGACAGGAGCAGATAGCCAGATAATTAGTCTCCACGAAATAAAACTCTCCGCTTAGGAACAGTTTCAGCTTTAATTAGGTAAGGCCAATTATTGAGCTGAAACTTGGCGCATCGTATAAGCTGATAGCATTGCATTGTATTTTGTACAACCAATTTATTCTACTCACAACGGACAACTCCACAATTTGACTCAATGCTCTGACATTTGAGTACATACTGTATGTGTAGCTTAGGGTGTCCCTTATTTTTCGATTTTTATTTTTTTTGGTTATACCCTCTATTTTTTTACTTATATTATAAAACACTCGTAAATAAAATTTGACCCCCATTTGGAGTTCATTTACCTCCCCCGACCGTCTTGGGCGGGATTTTGAAAATTTTTATTTTTTTGCGTATACGTTCTCATTTTGTTTATTATATTAAAAAATACCCACAAAATCAAATTTTACGTCAATCGGAGTTCATTTAGCCCCCCCGACCCCCCCTTTGAAAAAATTTCGGAAAATTTTTTTTTCACTGATAGTTTATAATTTTGTTGATTCTATTAAAAAACACTCGCAAAATAAATTTTACATCATTGAAAGTTCATTAACTACCCCCTACCCCCTTGAAACATGTCCATTTAAGTGAGAGAGTACCCGACTAGAAATTGCTTTGGGAACGCCCAGAGTATACATCTGGACCTCATAGGGTCCCAAGGAGGCATGCCCAATAGGGAAATCCCTATAAGGGCCCAATTAGAACCCAATCGGGAAATCCCCAGGAAAAATAAAATAACTTATAGTCAGTTTCTCCCAATTGGGTTCTGTGTGGGACCTAAACGGGAAATCCCAATATAAAAATAAAAATTTCACGTCTAGAAATTACTTTGGAATCACCCAGCGTATACATCTGGACCTCATGGGGTCCCAAGGAGGCATGCCCAATAGGGAAATCCCTAGAAGGGCCCAATTAGAACCCAATCGGGAAATTCCCACGACAAATAAAATAACTTATAGTCAGTTTCTCCCAATTGGGTTCTGTGTGGGACCTAAATGGGAAATCCCAACATTAAAATAAAAACTTATACAAAATATTTGCTGTAGTATCTTATTTGGAATAAATAAAATCCAGTGTTCGCGCATGCGTAGATGATGAGGATTGGAGTCGCGAGGCTCAATAGATGTCATTTCTTACATATAACGCATCACTTAATATTTAAAAATTAGAAATTAGGTTTGTTCGTTTCGCTTGTCATTGCAGTATAATTTACACATTTTGCCCTTTCTGTTCGTTTCAAGCTTGAACTTTTCTGCATATTTTTCTACCCAGAACCCAATTGCGCGAAAGTGATTATAAGTTATTTTATTTTTCCTGAGAATTTCCCGATTGGGTTATAATTGGGCCCTTATAGGGAATTCCCTATTCGGCATGCCTCCGACCCAATGGAATTGTGCAGGGCGATCACAGCGCCAAAGCTTTAGTAGATGACCACCTTTCAAACTGTCGCCATTTTCTCTCAATCTCCTTGGAAACATAATTAATATCGAAAAAAAAAGCTTGTGATCGTTTGCTGCTATTTTAATTTTAATTTTTTTTTTATTTATGTAATCTTTTAATCTATTTAATTCTTTCAATTATATTCATTAGAAATTTTAGACGTAAGAACGCATTGGCCTGAAGAAGCCTCTTTAATTTTGATAAATGAATACAAGGAACATAATATCAACTTTATTTATTAAATGTCCTTTTGAAAGGTAAATAGATAAATTAAAAAAAGATTATAAATTTATAAAATTAATTTATTTATTTTTCACATTTCCAGAGAACTAAAAGAAATTTTTTGCGAAAGGAAAAATATTTTCCCACATGTGATAGCTGATGGTAATACTATAGATATATAGCCAAGGTAAAAAAAATTAATGTGATTTATTTTAGAGATATAAACTTATTTTTACATCCATATCTTTTTAAACAATTTTAGTAACGAATCTCAAGAAATATTGAAATCGACACAAAGAGAAAATGGAATTTTTAAAAAAATTTTAAAGATATGTAATCTTATTCTCAAATTAAAGAAAATTGATATCAAAACAAATATTATTTGATTTATAGAATTATTTGATTTTCCTTTTATTAAGAATTTAATTGAAGCGAAATAGAAATTAATTCACTTTCTTCATCTTGAATTTCCTAATCATCATATGCTAAATCATTTTCAGGCAATGTATTTATTTATTTTTATTTATTTAAGGATCAACTTTATAAAAATGACAACTGAAGGACGGGCCACTTATGGATTTCCCTATGAGGCTAGGGGTTGGGATGCCTCTTTGGGACCTCTTTGGGACTTCCTCATCGGGGCACAAGTGGGATTGCCCAATCAGGGCCAGATTGGCTTTTGCGTGACATCCCTGAGGGATCTTTATGGGGCCACATAGGGATTTCCCTATGAGGCTAGGGGATGGGGTGCCTCTTTGGGACCTCTTTGGGACTTCCTCATCGGGGCCCAAGTGGGATTGCCCAATTAGGGCCAGATTGGTTTTTGCGTGACATCCCAATGTACGTCCCTAATGGGCAACCCAATGAGGCCCCAATAGGTCTCACATTAAAATTTCTAGTCGGGTATTGGCGCGCTCCCGCGGCGACTTCCTATCTTTAATATGCAATTATTTAATTTTGTTGAAATAATTTGATTAGAAAATAATAAAACAAGAAATTAAATACCAATATTTACTTAAAAGTACAAAAAAGTAATAAATTTTGTTGATATTTCCTTTTTTTTACAGTCGGGATAAAAATGCCTCCTTTCTGCTCCAGCTCACAACGTTGAAGGAATGGCTTTTGGTCTCCCTCAACGATTATTATGAAAGTTTTCTATTAGCATTACAGCCCTTTCAGCTGTATCATTCACAGCTTTTAGAGAAAGAACTGGTCTTTTGACTTCTAAATCTGCCACGAGAGAGGATTCTCTTCAAAAAGAGTGTCGTTCTACCTTCAATGGAGAATATCTTTTTACAAAATCCTCTCGACTTTTCTTCTTTAAATTAATTACCATCTTCGTTTTTGTTTGGACGTCAACTTCACCATCCAAAAGAGATATAATGATCACTTCGCTAGTTAAATTATATTAGGGAAAAATTTTCTTAAGGCTGCTTTAAAAATGATCGGAACCTTTCGTAATCTTGTAATGCTTTCAGAAAGCTAAAATCTTGAAAACTTGCCTTTACTGCCGAAATACATTGAATCCATAGCTTAACATACGTCGTTGTCATAAAGAAACAGATATCTGGTAGTCCTTGTTTGTCTGGGTTGCTCAATCTAACCCTAAATTTCCTCCAAATATAATTTAACTGAAGAAGAGGTCTTTTTCTTTACTGGGTATATCGCTTTTGGATGATAAAATTGACAAACAAAAACGAAGATAAATAAGAAATTATACATATAATATATAAGATATTATATACATCACGTGATTCTGAATGATCTCAAATAACCGAATACCGTGCTGTGGTCCAGCGGTTAGGGCACACTGAATATAAATCAGTGGATTCGTGGTTCTACTCCGGGCGGCACCCTATCGTTTGTTGGATATTTGAATTAATAAATATTAAATTGTAAAAACGAAGATGGTAATTAATTTAAAGAAGAAAAGTCGAGAGGATTTTGTAAAAAGATATTCTCCATTGAAGGTAGAACGACACTCTTTTTGAAGAGAATCCTCTCTCGTGGCAGATTTAGAAGTCAAAAGACCAGTTCTTTCTCTAAAAGCTGTGAATGATACAGCTGAAAGGGCTGTAATGCTAATAGAAAACTTTCATAATAATCGTTGAGGGAGACCAAAAGCCATTCCTTCAACGTTGTGAGCTGGAGCAGAAAGGAGGCATTTTTATCCCGACTGTAAAAAAAAAGGAAATATCAACAAAATTTATTACTTTTTTGTACTTTTAAGTAAATATTGGTATTTAATTTCTTGTTTTATTATTTTCTAATCAAATTATTTCAACAAAATTAAATAATTGCATATTAAAGATAGGAAGTCGCCGCGGGAGCGCGCCAATACTCTCTCACCTAACTGGGCATGTTTCAAGGGGGGTAGGGGGTAGTTAATGAACTTTCAATGATGTAAAATTTATTTTGCGAGTGTTTTTTAATAGAATCAACAAAATTATAACCTATCCGAGAAAAAAAAATTTCGAAATTTTTTCACAGGGGGGTCGGGGGGGGCTAAATGAACTCCGATTGACGTAAAATTTGATTTGTGGGTATTTTTTAATATAATAAACAAAATGAGAACGTATACGCAAAAAAATAAAAATTTTCAAAATCCCGCCCAAGACGGTCGGGGGAGGTAAATGAACTCCAAATGGGGTCAAATTTTATTTACGAGTGTTTTATAATATAAGTAAAAAAATTAGAGGGTATAACCAAAAAAAAAATAAAAATCGAAAAATAAGGGACACCCTAATGTAGCTATATTATTTGTAAATATTTTTAAAAAAATTTATTTTTCTTGTATACAAAATTAATGCCGTTTTGATCCCTCAATTTTTAATTTGAGTGAATTATCGATCGACCCTCTCGAATATCTTTCATTTTTTTTTATTTCGAAAATTAAATTATTATTAGCATGAATTTAATTTTTTATTTATTTCATTTTTTTCCCTCTTTACAAAATTAATTTCCATAATTAAAGCACGATACTTAATTATAGAGCGTAACATAGCCTACATATATTGAAAATATTGAATACAATAATTTTTCAAATAAAGCCATGTTTTACAGATGATCAGGCCTCGAGTTCATTCAATTGACTATAGATTTAATTATTGAAAAATCTTCTGCTGGAAATAATTTGATTTAAATAATTAAGCCGATTAAATTATTTCTACTTAATTGAATACTCTTCTTTATTCTTAATTTTGCCGAACAAACAAGTTTCTAACATCATGATTTTTAACAGATTTTTTATCATAAAAAAAAATTACTTAATCTAAATTTACAAGATAATCAGATTTTTTTAAATCAAATAATAAAATTATAATTCGTTTTAATCCATGTTAATGAGATAAATATAGCTGACCTAACAACATTCAATTGACTAAATAGTGATTTCAAAGGTTTTAAAAATTCAGTTAAAATCATTATAGCCTATATTCTTTAAATATAGATCTGCATTTTTCAAATTTATTAATAGAGAATTCAGTTAATCGGATATAGACGGTGAAATCTTGAACACATTTTACTAACCAATTGATTCGTGCTCACTTTGAATTTTCATTTATTGCCAGGTGATATAATTATTTAAATTTGATACAATTTCAGTACATTTGAAAGATTTTGCAATTTTATCTATAAATGGCAAAACACTTGGATAATGAAGTTAAATGCAGAGCCCTTTGGCTTCGATCCCGAAAGGGTCTCTTCGCTTTTAAATGGGATTTGGCCCTCGAAATGGCAAGGACCCACAGCTAAATGAATTATCCCCTGATTATTATTACGGTACCGCAATGTTTATTGCCCTTTGCTTACTTTTTAGCCCTTTATCGCCTGAGCTTTTATCCAAAGCATGTGTGATAGGAACCTATTATACTTATCAGATAATAACACCGTGGCTGCCAAAATCAATTTATTTCACGCCTAATTAATATTTACGAAATTTCAATATTAGATTAAACTTATTTTACAAATTTATATGCATAGCGGATGTGTTTGTTTAAAACATATTTGAAGGAAAAACTTAAACTTATAAAAAATTCAAATTTCACTCTGTTATTAATATTTTTGAAGAGTTTTTGTAAAATTTCATATAAGCGTATTATCTAATAAATTCCATGTTGTACCTCCGATGATGGCTCCAATCAGAACTGAAAACGTCATTGTAGTTTTAAAATTTCTATTAAATTAATGAAAATGGCTGCTTATCTGCCCAAATTATAAGAATTAAGCCTTTATTGATTAAACGAAAACTCTTTTATTTATTTATTTATTATTAAGTTTTAACGCGAAATTCATTTAGGACTCAGGACATCGATCAATCAATTTATGGGTAAATATATAATTTATCTGGTCGAACAATGACGCAAACGTAATGGAAACAATTCTTCAGTCTAGGTTAAATCTTGTGATCATGTAATTGAAAACGCGTAATTTGAGTAACATACCCTCAAGCGACCAAGAATATGACATTGTTCCAACGGATAAAATAACATTTTTTCGTTCAGTTGCCGTATGTATATAAAAAAAGACAAAATTTGTACTAGCGTCATTGTTTCACCAAACTATTATATGATAAAATTCATTTTTTTTTTCAATTTTTATAGCTAGTTCTAAGTGGGCAAGAAATATAAACAAAACACACTGGGAGAGAGAGTATGTACACACATTTTATTTTATGTAAGCTCAATTTCATTTCTATGTGGAAAAGTCATAATAAAGGTCTCCTTAAAATATATGCGATCTTGGAATTCTTGACTGGTAGAATAAGGCATTAGATGGGGATGTTCCAACAAGGGGGTCGGAGATGACATAAACACAGACTAATTGTCCGTCATTTTAACATAATTTTTTTTCACAATGTTATTTTATCGTAAAATGAATAAGTCGCTTGATAATTTCATAATTACACGAGAGGGCAGTTGGTCATTGAAAACTAGGGAAGAGAATGGGGGGGGGGAGGTAGGGGTGGGGGTTAAGTGAGTTTATAATTCACTGGCAAGTTGCTTGGCAAATGACCATTCTAGAGAGAAGAGAACCAAGTCCAAACTTGTTAAACTAAGTGACTTGGTATTTTAAGAACTTGTCTGCTTGACAAGGCAAATAAATTCACTCTGTTGAAAAGCCTTGTTTACGAGTGTATGCATTTATTTAATTTGTATATCAAAGAATTGTCATTAATTGAAATTTCATAAATTTCGGTAGTTTATCTGAAATTATTGTATAATTTTTCGAAAAGATAGAAACAAAATGGCATTGCACCTTTTTGATGTTTTCTGTTATTCTTAATTCTCGAAATGTTCTTATAAATTGTTGCCAACATTTTTAAGTGCTCTACTCTTAAAGGACTTCAGGAGAGTACATTGAATCTTTAGTCCGAAAATATTAAGGCAATTTAAAGTATTTTTTATGCGGTTTTTGAATTATTTAAATTCGTGGCCATTTTACATAATAGAATACTTTTTTTTGATTACTATTAATTAAATAATATATTTTTTTATAATTATTTATAGAAAATGCAAAAAAAAAAAAACTCTATTATGAAAATCGTAATTTTTTAAAATCTAAAAATGTAAAAATCATTAATATCCTTTATAATCATTAAATAGGACTAAAGTAAAAAATAAATTTCTTATTTATTTAAAAATTAATGGCCAAATAGTTCAGCACTCTTGCAAAAGATGGCAGGCATTATCGGCATTAACAGATCACTTATAAGCTTATATTTTTTATATATATTTTCATGCTGTTATAAATGATATATAATATATAATAATATTTATAAACTCTTCATTATTAAAAGATCAACGAAAATCTAACAAATACATATATGAGGTTAAATTAGTTGGACTTTTTGGCGAAATTTTTAAGACCCCTAACTCCATCTTACCGGCGAAAACATGCGAACAGCTTTACCTCCTAAAGAGCCTTAAGAAAAACAATAAATTAAAAATTATCGTGTTTATACAAAGAATTGATGAAAATCCAAATTTAAGAACTCTATTTCTTATTCGTATTGCGAACTTTATTTTTAAATGTACTTTGTACTTGCACTGATTTTTTATTTAAAGCATCGCGCATTTACGTAAAAAGATATCGAGGCCCGAAAAGTAAAAAAAATTATAGTTTGTAAAAAATTAGAAAGTATAAAACATCCGAGAAAACGAAAACAAATTCTCATGTATAAATATTTATTTTATTACTCGAGAGGTGAAGAGAAAGAAAAGAAAAAGTTTTAAAAACATTCGAAATCAAAATATTTTTGTATATTTGACCTAAACCTCTTCTCTTCGATGTCGTAAAACAATTGAAAGAATTAAAACAAAGCCATCTAGGAGACATTTCTCACCTTCGCTTGTTTATTTTCAAAGATCACTTTGCTTATAGAGCTATGACTTCCGTCCAATTCTCTATTTAGACACATTTATTTTTCAGGCAAACGGAACGTGTTTATTTAATCTCTTGTCGAATTTTTGATTTATTTTGAATAATTTAATTTTATTTTTATTTTAACGTGTTAGTAACGTATTTTAATTCCACCTACTCATCAAGGTATTTAAGATTTATCGCGAACTTTTAAGAGAAATGGGTAAAGCGGGTCGTTCGCGGCCAGGCAGAAGATCCCAAATACAAAAGCGAGCTACATCGAAATTAAGCAAGGACCATCAAAAGGAATGTCCTTCATCAGGTCAGTCAAATCAATTATCTTCTCAAAACGAGTTGGCTCCCAAAAATCTAACGACTTTAGATAATGAGAAGCCCTCAACTTCGTATGGTAATGCTTCTCCTCCGCGGGAAGAACCTGTGGTGTGTAAAAAGCGCCCGCGTAAGGGAAGAGCGACCAATTCAATATCTAGTGATGAGTGTCTGAGCGATAATGAGTCAATGTATAGTGTTCAAGTCACTAACCGTTTTAATGTATTAGATGATGAAGATATTGAAATGAAAGTCAATGAGGCTATTCATAACTTACAGGAGAAAAAGCCTATAAAACCTCCTCCTATCGTAATAACTGATGAAATTAGGAATGCTAATGTATTTTTTAAGAACTTAAGAAATTCAATCTCGGAAAGTTTTGAAATTAAATGTGTCTCTAAACCTAATTACTGCAAAACATATATTAAAACTCAAAAAATAAGTGATTACAAGACCATTATAAATAGTTTGAAGAGCTCTAATATCCAATTTTATACATATGGGTTGAAAGATGAGATGCCTAGTAAAATTATTTTGAAAGGGTTACATCCAACTATAAATGTTTCAGAAATAAGGGAAGAGTTAGTTGAGCTTGGATACCCACCGTCTGATATAGTCCAATTTAACAGAAAAGGCCTTGATATTAAGATTCCTGTCTTTCTCCTTACGTTTGAACCAAAATTAAGTTTAAAGGATATTTTTAATATAAAGGTCTTATGCTATACAAAAGTTGTCTGGGAAAGATATCGCGGTACAAATCGGCCGTTGCAGTGTTATAGGTGTCAAAGTTTTTTCCATATTAGCACGAATTGTTTCCTAAATCTTAAATGCCTAAGATGTTCTGGGAATCACCGAGTGCAGGAGTGTCCAGCTCCAGAAACATTTTTTAAATGCGCAAATTGTAATTTAAATCATGCAGCAAATGATGCTACTTGCAAAGTAAAAATTTCATCAATAGAAAGAAAAAATAAGAAACAGAATCTGAAAATTTTGAATTCTGCACCCAATATCACATCCTCTCAGCAATTCCCTGAACTTAAATATTCCCGAGTTGTAACAAATGTATCAAAAACAGTGTCACATCAAGAAGAAACGTTAAATGAACCAGTCCATTCTCAGGAAGACCCATCCTTATCGTCTCCCTCGAACCTTAACGCAACTACTGATATACTAAGCGATCTAATCAAAGTTTTGAATTATCCTTTTGTTAGAAATTTAATTGAAAAGGTAGTACACATTATCAAGTTGCTTTCCCGAGCTAAAAATAGTTCAGAAAGGCTAACTATACTCCTGGAGGAGGGGTCAAAAATCTTAACGTAATGGCAATTTTATCGCCATTAAACATAGTAAATTGGAATTGTAACGGCCTCCGTTTCAAAGTTGCTGAACTTATTCTTTTTGCTTCTCGACGTAATGCTCACATATTAGTACTAACGGAAACTCGCTTAGATCCTAGGTTAAAGCTATTTTTACCGGGCTTTACAATATATCGCGCGGATGGAGAACCCCCCCAGCGAGGAGTTCTCCTGGCAATCAGAAATGAGCTCAATCCACATCAGGTTGTTGTTAGCTGCCCAGATAACTTGGAAACTATTGCAGCTTCAGTAAACTCGGAGGTTGGCAATGTCGTTATTGCAGCTATATATAACTCACCATCCCGTTTAAAACCTCTGTTGTATAGGGATATTCAAAAAAATTTTTGGTTTGGGAACGAGGGTTATTGCCTTAGGCGATTTCAATGCTAGGCACTACTCCTGGAACTGTGCTACTGTTAATAAAAATGGCCGGTTCTTATTTTCTTACTGCCTAAGTCATAATATTGAAATTGTCTATCCCAGCGAACCTACTCACATTCCAGCTCGAGAAGCAACATTACCTAGTACCTTAGATATTCTACTAGCAAAAGGTTTACAGCCTGCGCATTATGAAGCTGTCACATACCATGCCCTCTCAAGTGATCACAACCCTGTGGTTACCTGCTTAGATCTGAGATTAGCTTGCAATAGGCAAACTCGTTGGGACCTTAAAAATGCCAATTGGTACGCTTATCGCCGCCACATATGCGAAAACATTACAATTCCTAACGAAATCACTACTACCCAGCAACTTGAAAGCATAGTTGAGGACTTTTCACAAAAAATAATGAACGCTGCTAAAATTGCAATTCCTCAAGTAGGGTCGAGCATGCAACCAGATAAACTTCCTAATGAACTTAGAAATTTAATTATCCGAAAAAATTCGTGCAGGAAACGGTGGAATCGGTATAGGTCACTCTCAGCAAAGCGCGAATATAATAGACTTGGCACTCAAGTACGCTCTGCTGTTTCTAAGTGGAGGCAAACAGTGTGGCTAAACAGAATAAAAAGCCTATCATCTAAAGAAGGTTCAGTTTGGAGATTTGTTAAGAAGTTGAGAAATAGGAGGGCTACTATTGGACCACTGCAAAACGGGAGCGAGCTTACTTATGTTCCAGGCAAACAAGTGGAATTATTGGCTGCAAGCTACGAAAACCAATTCACGAACACTAAACCTGTCCCTAATGATGAGAAGTTTCGTGAAATGATTGGTGAAATTCCTTGCGTTTCGCATGAGTCACCCTGTATAAATACACTCAAGCCAGGGCATATCCGAGTTGCCATTAAGAAAGTTAAACTGGGTAAGGCGCCCGGGCATGATGGTATATTGCCTATATTTGTCCGTTCTTTACCTGGAAAGGCGCTGGTATTGTTAACCCGGATTGTCCAATCGATCTTTACCCTTGAGTACTTTCCGAACTGTTGGAAGAAAGCTGAGATTCTTCCTATTCTTAAGCCTGGAAAGGATCCTAAAGTAGCTGTCAACTACAGGCCTATTTCACTCCTGTCAATACTCGCCAAGTTTGCTGAAAGATTTATCCTGGATTGGCTGGAAAACGAAACAAGAGTCAGAAATTTACTCCCGTCTTGCCAATTCGGATTTAGAAAGCAACACTCTGCAATTCATCAAGTAGCACGTGTGGTCAACTATGCTACCACTAAGGGTCGCTGGCCTGTTGCTATGGTTCTATTAGATGTGGCTAAGGCTTTTGACAGTGTATGGCATGAGGGACTAGTGGCAAAACTTGAGCGCTATGGAATACCTGGGCAGCTGGTCAATATTATTCAGAGCTTCCTTAAAGACCGCCAATTTAGAGTAAGAGTTGGCCAAGCAAAATCTCAGTGGAGAAATATAAAAGCGGGAACACCACAAGGAGCGTTGCTATCTCCATTGCTCTACGCGCTGTTCACTGCCGACATTAAGCAACCCAAATATTCGCATATTGCGCAGTTTGCGGATGATACTGCTCTATTTTACTCTCACAGGGATTACAGATGTGTGGTCAAAAGAATTGGAACGGATCTTAGGGAGGTTAACGGGTATTTCCAAAAATGGAGGCTTTCTCTTAATAAGGAAAAGACCGAAGCTATTATGCTCAGCTCTAGGAAGAGGCATACAAGGAAACATATAGTATTTGGCTCAACACAACTGAGCTGGCTAAATACTGTAAAATACTTAGGAGTCCATCTGGATCGTCGCCTAAAGTTCGGACCTCATATTAGGTCAGTTGTAACAAAAGGGAAAATAGCGGCAAGGCTTCTATGGCCTCTAATTAAACCGGGCAGTTATCTTAATGTTGATGAAAAGTTAAATCTGTATAAAGCTATGGTTCGACCGTGCCTTACGTATGGAGTCCCGGTTTGGTGGGGGCGTGCCGCCAAAACCAATGTTCAGCTGCTAGAGAGAGTTGAGAACAAAACTTTAAGAAGCATAGCGGATCCACCTCCTGGTATAAATAACGTGCTCATCAAATATGCTTTGGAAATTGCGCCATTGATAGATCATTTGGACACTGCTGTCAAAAGATTTGACTTGAAACTTCCTTCACACCCCAACGAGCTTATAAAGAATTTACGGCTGAGAAGCTAAAAGTTTTTTTTTTTTTTTTATTCTGTTTTGTATTTTTTCTTCCTTTATTTTTCATCGTGTTTTTGTATGCTGAGGATTTTTTTTTTAAATTTTTTTCCTCAATTCTCAAAAAATTTATGGACTGCTTACCCAGTGGAATAAATATAGTGGAGAAAAATACCTGTCTCGTCGGATTGGGAGCAAAGGCTCGAAGCCGAAGATTATCAAACTATGTTTTTAAATCTTTTTGTATATCTCAAATGTGCCAATAAACTATTTATTTATTTATTTATTTATTTTCAGGCAAACGAACTAAAAACAAACCCTTTTTCATTAATTGTTTAACCAATCGCATTCCGCTGGGTTTCGTGTTAACTTGATTGCCAAATCAGAATATTTAAAATGCTTCTCTATTAACAAAGCGAGAAACCATGAAACAACAACTAGTTTTGTTGTTGCTGTTCAAGTTCAACAGGGAGATGGGGAGTAAATAGCCTCTGGTGACACTCATCTCATATTTCAAATATCACCTTTAAATACAATGAATAAACCAATTGAATGTGGATAATTCATAACAAAAATTCTTTGTTAAGGTCATACGAAGAACAATAGATGAATGGGAATTTCGCCTTTTATAAACATTTTGATATATTAAACAATCCGCTTGACAGCTAGTGACAACTCTCTCACCTCGTATTCAATTTATTATTTTTTGCATTTTTATCCCTATAATAAAAATAATTTTCAAAACTGGTTTAAAACCAACTTGTCCGTTGATTTTCTGCTTCTTTGAAAACAGCTCAAATTATAAAAAAAACAAACTCTGATGTGAAGGTCGCATACCAGATATTTTTTTGACGAGATATATTTAACACCACCAGAAGCAGGAGGTTTACTTGGCGTGTAGATGCAGGTGGAGATGCAAAATAAGTAAATAAATAAAATTTATTTTCAGAATATACCAAGTTTATAGCAAACCTATAGCAGGCACTTTCGTAATTATTTTTAATGTCATGTGAAGTAGTTTCTTTTGTAATATCGAAACATAGGATTTTGGTGGTTGCCATCATTATTTTGTATTATCTTTAATTGACTGATGTTTTGGATGTCTTACCGCATTTATCAATTCATTTTGTAACTTTCAGACCTGATGATGGTTACTTATGATAACCGAAACCAATATACTGCGGTTGGTCGTCAACAATAAAAAATCCTGAAAATAAAAATTTTATTTATTTACTTATTTTGCATCTCCACCTGCATCTACACGCCAAGTAAACCTCCTGCTTCTGGTGTTGATAATTTCTTGGTCTGTTTCGTTTTGAGATATATTTAGTTTCCCATAGCACCTTAGTTTCAAACTTGACCACTTGCATTTCATAAGTAAAAAGTAAAAAAGTCAATTCCATTTATGCTTATAATTGTCCATACAGACACACATAGACCAATTTGCGGGACGCACTTTTTTGAACCTTAAAACATTAATTTCCATCAGAAATTCGTCATCGAATATTTGGCATGAATTCAATATTTTTTTATTAAAGCTTTTGTGGTTTGAAATATTATTATTAAAAGAATTTTTAATTATAGACCACATTTTTGTATTAAATATTTGTTAAAAATATATAAATACTGTACAAAGTTTCGACTGCTTATTCTGCAGCCTTATCAAGTACTGTGCACTTGCTCCGACTCAAGTGAACTAACTGTCATGTCCGTTGCTTGCCTCTTTATATACAGCGGCGTCAGCGCCATCTTTAGGCATTTCTGTGAAGTTAGATTCAAAGTTTTCCCGCCATTTTTACTCATTTCCATGAAGTCACTCACATTTATCAAAGCAAGTGTTTACATAAAAAGCATGATGTTACAATAAGTTTTCTTAGTTTGATTTTTTTTTTTTAACATCTATGTAAAAATCAAACTAAACTTATTGTAACATCATGCTTTTTATGTAAACACTTGCTTTGATAAATGTGACTGACTTCATGGAAATGAGTAAAAATGGCGGGAAAACTTTGAATCTAACTTCACAGAAATGCTTAAAGATGGCGCTGACGCGCTGTATATAAAAAGGCAAGCAACGGACATGACAGTTAGTTCACTTGAGTCGGAGCAAGTGCACAGTACTTGATAACGGCTGCAGAATAAGCAGTTGAAACGTTGTACAGTATTTATATATTTTTAATACATTTTTAATACAAAAATGTGGTCTATAATTAAAAATTCTCCTAATAATAATTCAATATTTTTTTCTAATTACTGTATATACATATACAGGTAAGAGAAAGTAATAATCTCCTGTGATTAATTTGGCAATTTTTTTTTTAATATTATAGAATTATATATAGAATCCAATAAATGTTACACAAATTTAATTAATTAATGTTTTATATACTTTATATGAATTAATAGTGCGAATGAAGAAATAATATCAACAATTTTAATCAAAAATATTTCATATTTTACTATGAAAATTCATTTTCTCAAGGGTTTCTACAGTGTGTAGATTTATCTCATCAAAAAAAAAAAAAACCAATTAAACACTTGATGACGACGTCATATCGCCAAAGTAAATGACAAAATAGCTTGAGATAATTTCAAAGAAGATTTTTTAACAACTAATTGAAACAAAAGTCCATTTACTTTAATGAAAATCCGCCAGCTCACATAGGCCTGCCTATATGGTATAAGTTAATACAATTTTTTATAGCATGGAATTTCTAGATGCTGAAATTAGTTTGCTGAAAGTGTTCCCTCGAGTTCGTAGTGAGATATAATACCCCAATGTCGAGATAAAGTTGATATGTTTGTTTATATATATATATATATATATATATATACGTATAGGCGGTAAACATTTCCGCAGAGTGAGTGAGTGCATTGATGATAATGAGACCGGAGGGCATTCTTCCCTCACAATGTCAGATTACACTCTTCTAAAATTAAATTTTCACTCAACTATTAATATATTATTAAATAATTCCAATAACAAACAATTATTTTTTTGCTTATATAAATTTAAATTTTTATTTTTGCATATAGCCTCTTCTCTCTTTAATTTTATATAAATTAGCGTTTCCTTCGAACGTCCATCTTTTGGCTATGATTATTCCTGCCCAAAGGGACTTGTTTTATGCGGTAGTTGGAGATGTATGTCTATGGATTTGCTGGGTAACAGTATTCTGATACCGTATTAGTGTCTGCCTCTCCCAGCTTTGCTTATTAATAGTTGCTAGATTACGTTAGGAGCACTATGATTTAATTGGCCTGCGCGGTTGAATTAATCCTAGATAGAGATGATTTGTGGCCCCATCGGAGGTGCTGTTCATACATATCGAGACAAAGCGATAAATTAACGATATTGTCTCCTTAGAGATGCGAGATTTTTTAATTGCCCTTTAATTTACTCCATCCTCACTAGATTATATATATATATATATATATATATATATATATATTTATTTATTTATTTATTTATTTATTTTTTAATACTCACACTTTTTTCCCACTCACACCCACATTACTATGAATAATTTTAAAAGTTCAGGCAACTAATCACTCACTGATGCTGTGCCAGAACTGATACGTTGCGGTTACTCTGACTAATAACTTTCATGGGAATAATACTGGGGTGTGGATTCTAGTTTCCTTTCTCAGGAAGAGGCATCTCACAGAGAGTTGGATAATATTTTGCCATAAGGTGGATTTGAACTCGAGTTGTTTTTGAAACTCAATAACAACTTAACTCCTTTATCCCCCGGCCAATCGCCTCCTTAAGAACAACTAATCATCTCCCTTAAAATACCCCCATGTAATTTAAAAAAAAATCAATAAATAATAATAATAATTTTTTATTTTCTTTTACATATCTAATCCATAGCTCTTCAACTTCTCATAATAAAAAATAAATTAAATTAAAACTTTTATTGCACATATGATACTGAAAATATTCAAATTCAATATAGCCATTAACCAGGTAATGAAAATTTAACACCATAGTTTAATTTTGTTGTCAGTTGATATAAATTTTAATTTTTAATTCAAAAGCCATTACTTGATAACGTTACTTTCAATACAAGAGAAGAAAATTATTAAAAAGGTATAAAAATATTTTTTCTGAATTTCACTTATTTCCACTATACTATAAAGTGTAATTAATTGCGTTTTTATTAGGTCCATATATGAGACGCAATAAATTAAAAAGTTTTAATTAAAATAATTCGCTAAACACAAACACGACTTAATTAAAAAAAAATGCCCACCAAAAAAAAAGCTTTTACTTTTATTTAAGAATTTTTAAGTATTAAAAAAAGAGATGAATGAGAAATTTAGAGATAAGAGAAAATGTTTATTTGCTCATACCATTCTAAACAAAGTTGTTTTGCTTTGGGAAAGTTCAAAATAAACTTTACCATTTTATAATGATCTACTGAATGATATTTTAAAATATAAATTTATAAATAAATTAAATATTTATATTTTCATGTTGTCTTAAATATTTAAATATAAACTTTATCGGCTGCTCGGTTGTCTTTTTAAATAAAATAAAAGTAATTAAAATAGCTAATCTTTTAAATGCGCGAAGGAGTAAATAAAAATTATTTTTCTACTCCAGTCTGACAATTCCGTTGAAAGCGAATGACAAATCTCTTGCCTCCGAAACAAGAGGAGAGGAGGAGACTGGCTGTTCCGGATTCGGATAGAGCCAGGTGCAGGGGCATTGTCTTCACGTCGGCATAATTAACGCCCTCTGGAACCCACAGATATCCCCGCCAAGTTGTTGGCTATTTACTACTTGCCATTGTTCTTAAGGGCCGAGCCTTAGGGCGGGACCCACCCAGATACCCTAACGACACAAACACAATTAAACAATAATTCAATTTAGGCCTATAATGAATAAAATAATATATTATTCTATATTGCTATAAATTAGAAATGCTGTCTGGTTAATGGAAAAAGAGAAACCTGAGACATAAGTTAGAGCAAATTCAAAATTCTCAAAATTCGAAAAGTTTTCCCCACTTTAAAATTACAAAGTTCAGAGGATCTTTTATTAAATAAATAACACAGGCACAGTGATTCTGTGGCCTGGGTATTTGAAGGTATTCCTGGGTATTTGGGTAGCGCTGATTCCAAAATTGCTATCAGTTTTTTACCATCACCCCTAGTTTTAGGGATTTAGAGAAAATTAAATTTTAATAGAAATTTTTTCTAAAGCGGTTTTAATTTTTAATTACCTAAATTTCTTTTAAAGCGTTACTCCTTAAAAATATGCAAATAGATGAATCGCATAGAAATATAAAGTTTCAATACAATCGGAGGTGATTTAGTGGTGCAAAATAGGGCTAGAGGTTAGTAAAATATAATTTTTTCAGTTTTTTTAACTTTAGACTTCCCTAATATAATTTTTTTTATCCCTAAATTCAAAAACCATATAATTATGATTAGGGTTTGGACCCCGGTGGAAACCGGTAAACAGGTTTTTATACTTACATTGTTAGTTAAGTTGTTACTTTGTTAAGTAATTACTTAGTTAAGTTGTTACTTTGTTAAGTAATTACTTATTCAAGTTGTTACTTTGTTAAGTAATTACTTAGTCAAGTTGTTACTTTGTTATGTAATTACTTAGTTAAGTTGTTACTTAGTCAAGTCGTTACTTAGTTAAGTTGTTACTTAGTCAAGTCGTTACTTAGTTAAGTTGTTACTTAGTTAAGTTGTTACTCAGTTAAGTACTACTTCCAAGTGACGTATTTACTCCAAAAGTTGATACAAGTCTACAATTTTAGTGTAAGGAGCATATACCAAATTTCATCCATCTAGCTGCTTTGGTTTTTAAGCAATCGTGTTCACACACACACCCATACGTAATCCCAAAAGAATATACGAGAACGTCTCGGGGAAGTCATTCTCCATATTTATAAAATAAGTGATGGGATACGAAAAAAATTCTAGATTGTAAAATACTGTACCTAAGTGAATTTCGCAATTAGCTAATTGACTAAATTTAGTTATGGCCTGCTCTTCCCCACCCCCCTGAAAAATATCTTCGTTACGCCCTTGCATAGACATGTAAAATAAAATAATGGAGTGGAATGACTTGTGGGCGTATTTATATTAGATTTAATAAAATCGACGGGTGCAAATTTCCTAGTTCACTTTTAGCAGAAGTGGCCCAGGCCAAAAAGAAAAGCGACTCGCTCATTTCGCCACGGGCTCTTGGCTCCAAACTTTCTAGATGACACTTTAAAATCTTATCTGTCTTTATGGCTCTTTGGAGTCAGGCTTAATGGCCAGGCGCCGAAATCATCTGCTGTTTGCATGAATAATCCATTTTTTTTAATCCGTGCTTCGGGGCTGTGCAACTATCTAGTGCCGAGGTTACGCCCCTTTGTCTCGAGTGTATAAAATTTCCTTGGTGTTGGTTTGTAATCTTCTCTCTCTCTCTCTCTCGTCTTATTCCATTAACGCCGGGCTGAGAGAACTCGAGAGGCCTCTGTCCATCTATCTTACCCCCGTCTAGACCATTTTCATAAATAACAAATGATTCAGAATAATAGAAACCAATTCAGCTCTCCATTTGATATAATCACTAATTCGATTTGTCTTAGCCTTAAATATGACAAATTAAATGATTGTGGAGCACGAAATCCCTGAATTTCTCAAATTAAATGCCCTCCCCACTCCACCTATTCTTCTCTTATGAATGAGTTTAGAGTCTGGATGTTTTTAAAAGGATAAAATAAATCGCTCGTTCATTCGCTAAAGCAAGAGAGCGATAAGAGATAGGAGAGAGAGCAAGTTTTAGTTATTAAAATTTAAAAACTTATTTTTTCCGTGGGAATACTTTTTTTACTCCATTTCTCAATTCTTTGAAATAAAATTAAGTTTCATTTATTTATTTATTTATTTTTTTCCAATTTTGTTTAGTTTATCGTGGATATCTTAAAAAATCTGGTGTAAGTGGTCGCGCAACACACAATTTTCAGGCATCTAGGGTTGCTACACCGACTTTATAATAAAGTATTGTACGTTATTTCGGGTAATTATACTCTATACTGTACGAGAACAAGTAACAACAATAAAGTACGCAAAAAATTCTTTATTTCGCTTTTGATTTTTGATTTGATTTTTAGCAATGATAATTCTATTGATGCAAAAAAATTTTTTGTGATGGATGCATCAATACAAGGGATGTGCTGATGCTCTGATTTGATGCACAGAAGACACACCTTGTTTATGTAAGTTATATGCGATCATTTCAAAATATCCCACTGAATTCTTATTTTTACTTTCTCTTACCCTATATTTTTTATCTTCTTTTCAAAATGGCCATCTACTGGTCCCTGGCCCATTACTGGGGTGTTTTCCTTACAAAACACAAAAATTAGAAGCGAACAAAACTCGGTCTATGTATGCCCATAGACACAGGGGCGCCGGAACGAATTTGAATCAGGGGTGGGGCAAAACATTTTTTTTTTAGAAAATTAAAATAATTTAATATGTTCAAATAGTATAAAACAAAAACAAATCTACTATAAAGCTTTAAAATTTTTAAATAAAATCACAATTTTAATAAAATTAAAATTTTAAAAATTTGCTAGTGATTTTATCAAAAATCTTTTTAGGCTATATTTGTACTATTAGAAGGAAATAAAAATTTTTAATTTTCTTCTTTTAATTCAATATAAAATGTTTTTAAAAATTAAAAATACAATAGGGTCTTTATAAAATATTTTGAAAAAAAAAAAAATGAATTTCTTACTCTTTTAATTTTTTTAATCTAGATTTTATTTTTCAAAAGTAAAAATGTATCATTTTTAAAAATGAATGAAATAAAAGAAGACATATTACTCCCCCCCCCCTCTGACCTCTCCTATAGGATGCCAGGGGTGGGCAATGTACCCTTGCCCCCCCCCCCCCAGTTCCTGCGCCTATGCTTAGACATAAGCATAATAAACCCTTAAGCTGAACATAGCTGGTTATTTTACCTTATATTAATACTCTCTAAAGATAGAAAAAATATTTTCTTAACCATCTTACCATCTCCTAAAATGCGATAAAAGGAAAGCAATAAACCTAAATGAATTATGACTAACAAGTAAAAAAATACTATTTCTAAAAAAAAAAAAAAAAAAAAATTAATTTATTGAAAAATGTGATTGGAAAAGGCTTTTAAAAATTTCATTTGAATGACTCGAGGAATTTTGATCATTTTATGAAAAAAAATATTGGGTTAATAAGAATAACATTTACTTTATAAATGAATTCTTTATTAAGTTTTTTTATCAGAGGCGGTGGCTGTTTATGTTTAATTAATTAATATTCATAGAAGCCATCTCATTTCGTTCTCTTTATTCCAATAGTCAATAAGATAATGGAATTTAAACCCCCCTCCCCCTCCCCTACATCCTCCCTTCCTGAGTATTAGCTCCTTTTTTCTCACCCTCTTATTATTCATTGATTATTCGTTTCAAACTAACAAGAAACAATTTGTAACTTTAAAATAGCTTCTCAATTTATAAAACAATTTAACGACTTTTTTTTCTTTTCTTTTAAAATTGCTCCTGTTCTTCTCAAAAATAAAAAAAAAAGAAATTGTAGCCCATACATATAATGAATTATTTATTTATTTATCTATTTAGCTATTACAAAAATATTAAGTAGTGCTCACTAAATTCTGGTTTGTTCATTTTTATAGATAGAAGCTTCAAAAATTAACTTTAGCCCAAGTTTTGCTTAACGCAATTTGGGGGGGGGGGGTCTCTTAAAATGTTACCATGCGTTACAAGGGGGAGGGGGAGATTGAACAACGCGTTACGTTACTGGTATTTTAGCGACTTTGCGCAACATAATTGTGACTTTTAGACAAAAATGGCCACTTGAGCGTTACGTAACGTCTAGGGGGGGGGGGGGTCCAGAAAAATGTTATGGCGTGTTACATAGGGGGAGGGGGGTCAAAAATCTTCAAAAATTGCGTTAGGTAATACCTGTACGCTCCCCAAGGATGGGCAGGATCGCGATCCTTTTGAATTTAAATCCTAATCTGGATCGATATCTTTTTTATGAGGAGGATCTTGGATCTGGATCGCGATCCAAGTCGAAAGGAGGGGGGGGGCGGATTTAAGGATTTGGATCTAAATCATGTATATATTTTGCCGAAGAACTAGATTGTAATTTGGCAATTTTATTAGAAACTTCTAAATCGGATCGGATTGTCCGAACTTGCCAGATCGCCGGATCGGATCGCTAATCCAAATCGAAGAGGATTTTGACCATCCCTGCTTTTTAGCTTTTTTTCAATAATATTTTATTAGAAAAAAAAAAATTGGTGGTCTTTCAAAGTCCTTTTTTCTCGTGTTGTTTCCGTTGTAGAAAACCACTATCAGATTAACTAGTTGTTTATTGATGGCTGGGTATTATGATATGAGGATGTGGTATACGGGCAGCCAAGGCAAAAAATAAAATAAAATTCTATTTTTTTGTCGACGTTTCGAGTGCCGATCGCACTCTTCATCAGGACCTACGATCAGTCAAACAATTTTATTATAATAGATTATATTTTACACATGAGTTAACAAAATTAAAATAGTTAAGATACATATAAAGTCAAGTTGTCCTGACAGTTGAAGTTGTGCGTATACCACACACATCCTCATATCACTATCAGATTATTTTTTTTATAACAGTTTTTTTTTTTTTTTTTTCCCCGCGGGGTTAATCTTTTATAAAAAAAAAAAATTGAATAACTTATAAAAAAATTTGACTCTTTATCGAAAGGATATAAAAAGCTTGTCCACTTGGATGGCGTCGAAAGTCGAAAGTGCAACGCTAAAAGACGTGGACGAATGAAGAGACTATAAAAAAGTTATAGTCTTTATATAAGTTTATGGAAGGATGCTTCTGTTTATTCAAAATCTTTATTATGTAGCCTACCACTTAAAAAAAAAACTGATTGTGCGATTTCTTGAAGATACATAATAATTCTTAAAAATCTGGAGTGACAGGCCGCACAACACACAACTTCGGTAAATGTTTGTGCATGTCACAAGAGATTTTTTGTGTATAGACCTAAATATATTTAGTTTCCGGCAGGACGATACATTAAAATTCAAGATTTAAAGCCTATTCTTTGGTCAATTTTGTGAATTTAAGATTGTCCCTCAAAAATTGAAAATTTTTATAATTAAAAAATGGACCATCCAGCGAACCAATGTTATAATTAATGCATATTGCAAACAAAACATGCGTTTTATGATTGAGAAGGTCAATTATTGCACTCTGAGATGATAATCATCCCAATTTATTTAGAGAAACTCTTCCCGCAACTTTTCGGAGCACAAACGGCTCCTTCTTCAAGGCCATGGGGGTCAATAATCAAACTTACCCTCAATTGACCCCACATGGTCCTGAAGAAGGAGCCGTTTGTGCTCTGAAAAGTTGCTGGAAGAGTTTTTCTAAATAAATTGACCTTATTCCTGTGTAATTATTGACAGCCTTCTGAATCCTTTCACCAGGCTGTTCCCCACCTCATCCATGTGTTTTATGACATTTTTTAAATTTGTCATTGTGAATATCATTTGTTGAATTATTTACTAAATGGCATTTACGTATTTAAAGTTAGGGGAAAAGCCTAACTAAATTAAAATCCTAGGTACACCCAATTGATGATCTTGACGACGTTTTGTACGTCTTTAGAGGATTTCATCAAGAATAACAAGCAGCAAATTCGGATAATTTAATTTAGTTATTTTACTAAATTAAATTGCAAGTAGTCAATTTAGTACAATAACTAAATTAAATTCACCAGTATAAAAATATACATCTCAATTGGGGTTCGAAACGTCGTTATTTATATATAAAATAATTTATATCCAAAAGGTTTTAGAAAGATGCGGCACCTGATTAAGGAAAGGTGAATAACCGACCAATCAGCCTGTTGATTTCTATAATATATGAGGAGACGAAAACAATAAAAACTTCTTCATCTCCTTCACTGTTATCTAAGAAAGAAAATTACATTTTGTTTTAAGATGGACTTTAGATTAATCTAAAAAGTTAAAGTAATACAAGAATAAGAAGAGAGATTAGATAAAGATAAGAATGAATACAAAGAAGCAGGTGGAGATTGTTTGCCATGGTCCAGCAGAAGCATCTCCAGGGAATGGAGATGGGGATGTTTACAAAAGTATATCGGCCATTCATGTGACATGAAAAACAAATGAGAAGAAGGGGAACCCGACGACAAAAGGAAATATTACGACCAAGTCCCACCAATTTATGCCAATTCTATTTTCTTTTTATTTCTAAATATATTCGGAATTTTCCCTTATCAAACGAATCAAATTGAAATGCAAAAAAAATTTTTATTTTTATTTATTTATATAAATAATCAAAAGAAAGAAGAAAATACTATATTATTTCCGCGTTCCTCGGTTGCCTATCCTAGCAGGGACTTTCAAATAAAATCATAAATTTATAAAAGACATTCTATTAGATATACTCTAAGTGAAAAAAATGTGTCTTTAATTAATTCATTATGTGGCTTTGTAAAAAGAGTAAGTGGTATGTTTGGTATCTTTAGATCAGACAGGCATCGAAAACTAGCTGAAGAAGTATGACTATGAGAAATCTTTAATACAAATCTGTAATAGCACTACTGACTGTCATATAAAAAAAAATGAATCCTCAAAGTAAATGATCTCCGGGTATGAAAAAAAAAAAAAGTTTTGAATACTTCCCCTGTGTTTGTTAATATTGATTTTTTTT
>JAKCPI010015708.1:0-29396 GCA_023213315.1 Euborellia annulipes | reverse complement strand
GACTTGTGACTAACTTACTTACTTACTTACTTACTTACTTACTTACTTACTAAGTGATGACAACGCCCAGCCTAAACTATAATACCTATAAAGTTGAAATTTGGCATGTAGATTACTTTTATTGCGTAGGCGTCATTTAAGAAGCGAATTTTCGAAATTCCGATTTTAAGACCCCCAAATCGACATTTTTGGGTAAAATTTTGATTTTACTATTTCTTTAATAACTTTTAAACGAGATGAGATATCAATTTGCTCTCTTCGCTAAAACCCTCCTTAAAAGAACATCTAAAATCGTAGTTTCAGGGTTTTTTGAAATTCGGCCCTAAAGTACCCCAAATCTCTATCTTTGTGAAAAATTCGGATTTTTAGAACTTTTTACTGAAATGAGATATCAATATGCTTTCTACGCTAAAAGCCCCCCTAAATGAACCCCTAAAAACTAATTTCGGGGTTTTTTGAAATTCGGCCCCTAAGTACCCCAAATCTCTATTTTTGTGAAAAATTCGGATTTTTAGAACTTTTAACTCAAATGAGATATCAATATGCTTTCTACGCTAAAAGCCCCCCTAAATGAACCCCTAAAAACTAATTTCGGGGTTTTTTGAAATTCGGCCCCTAAGTACCCCAAATCTCTATCTTTGTGAAAAATTCGGATTTTTAGAACTTTTTACTGAAATGAGATATCAATATGCTTTCTACGCTAAAAGCCCCCCTAAATGAACCCCTAAAAACTAATTTCGGGGTTTTTTGAAATTCGGCCCCTAAGTACCCCAAATCTCTATCTTTGTGAAAAATTCGGATTTTTAGAACTTTTTACTGAAATGAGATATCAATATGCTTTCTACGCTAAAAGCCCCCCTAAATGAACCCCTAAAAACTAATTTCGGGGTTTTTTGAAATTCGGCCCCTAAGTACCCCAAATCTCTATTTTTGTGAAAAATTCGGATTTTTAGAACTTTTAACTGAAATGAGATATCAATATGCTTTCTACGCTAAAAGCCCCCCTAAATGAACCCCTAAAAACTAATTTCGGGGTTTTTTGAAATTCGGCCCCTAAGTACCCCAAATCTCTATTTTTGTGAAAAATTCGGATTTTTAGAACTTTTAACTGAAATGAGATATCAATATGCTTTCTACGCTAAAAGCCCCCCTAAATGAACCCCTAAAAACTAATTTCGGGGTTTTTTGAAATTCGGCCCCTAAGTACCCCAAATCTCTATCTTTGTGAAAAATTCGGATTTTTTAACTTTTAACTGAAATGAGATATCAATATGCTTTCTACGCTAAAAGCCCCCCCCTATATGAACCCCCATCTCATAAAATTAATTTCGGGGTTTTTTTTGAAATTCGGTCCTAAAGTACCCCAATTCTCATTTTTGTAAAAAATGCATTTTTTAACACTTTTTTTTCATTCTATATATATAAAGAGACTTACTAAATACTAAGTGATGACAACGCCCACCTAAACTATAATACCTATAAAGTTGAAATTTGGCATGTAGATTACTTTTATTGCGTAGGCGTCATTTAAGAAGCGAATTTTCGAAATTCCGATTTTAAGACCCCCAAATCGACATTTTTGGGTAAAATTTTGATTTTACTATTTCTTTAATAACTCTTAAACGAGATGAGATATCAATTTGCTTTCTACGCTAAAACCTTCCTTAGAAGAATATCTAAAAACGTTGTTTCAGGGTTTTTTGAAATTCGGCCCTAAAGTACCCCAAATCTCTATCTTTGTGAAAAATTCGGATTTTTAGAACTTTTTACTGAAATGAGATATCAATATGCTTTCTACGCTAAAAGCCCCCTAAATGAACCCCTAAAAACTAATTTCGGGGTTTTTTGAAATTCGGCCCCTAAGTACCCCAAATCTCTATTTTTGTGAAAAATTCGGATTTTTAAACTTTTAACTGAAATGAGATATCAATATGCTTTCTACGCTAAAAGCCCCCCTAAATGAACCCCTAAAAACTAATTTCGGGGTTTTTTGAAATTCGGCCCCTAAGTACCCCAAATCTCTATTTTTGTGAAAAATTCGGATTTTTCAACTTTTAACTGAAATGAGATATCAATATGCTTTCTACGCTAAAAGCTCCCCCCCTAAATCAACCCCCCCTCATAAAATTAATTTTGGGGTTTTTTTTGAAATTCGGTCCCTAAGTACCACAATTCTCTATTTTTGTGAAAAATGCATTTTTAACATTTTCTCTTCTCCATCTCTATATATATAAAGAGACTTTACTAACACTACTACACACTAAGTGATGACAACGCCCACCTAAACTATAATACCTATAAAGTTGAAATTTGGCATGTAGATTACTTTTATTGCGTAGGCGTCATTTAAGAAGCGAATTTTCGAAATTCCGCCCTTAAGACCCCCAAATCGACATTTTTGGGTAAAATTTTGATTTTACTATTTCTTTAATAACTCTTAAACGAGATGAGATATCAATTTGCTTTCTACGCTAAAACCTTCCTTAAATGAACCTCTAAAAACGTTATTTCAGGGTTTTTTGAAATTCGGCCCTAAAGTACCCCAAATCTCTATCTTTGTGAAAAATTCGGATTTTTAGAACTTTTTACTGAAATGAGATATCAATATGCTTTCTACGCTAAAAGCCCCCCTAAATGAACCCCTAAAAACTAATTTCGGGGTTTTTTGAAATTCGGCCCCTAAGTACCCCAAATCTCTATTTTTGTGAAAAATTCGGATTTTTAGAACTTTTAACTGAAATGAGATATCAATATGCTTTCTACGCTAAAAGCCCCCTAAATGAACCCCTAAAAACTAATTTCGGGGTTTTTTGAAATTCGGCCCCTAAGTACCCCAAATCTCTATTTTTGTGAAAAATTCGGATTTTTAGAACTTTTTACTGAAATGAGATATCAATATGCTTTCTACGCTAAAAGCCCCCCTAAATGAACCCCTAAAAACTAATTTCGGGGTTTTTTGAAATTCGGCCCCTAAGTACCCCAAATCTCTATCTTTGTGAAAAATTCGGATTTTTCGAACTTTTAACTGAAATGAGATATCAATATGCTTTCTACGCTAAAAGCCCCCCTAAATGAACCCCTAAAAACTAATTTCGGGGTTTTTTGAAATTCGGCCCCTAAGTACCCCAAATCTCTATCTTTGTGAAAAATTCGGATTTTTAGAACTTTTTACTGAAATGAGATATCAATATGCTTTCTACGCTAAAAGCCCCCCTAAATGAACCCCTAAAAACTAATTTCGGGGTTTTTTGAAATTCGGCCCCTAAGTACCCCAAATCTCTATCTTTGTGAAAAATTCGGATTTTTAGAACTTTTAACTGAAATGAGATATCAATATGCTTTCTACGCTAAAAGCCCCCCTAAATGAACCCCTAAAAACTAATTTCGGGGTTTTTTGAAATTCGGCCCCAAAGTACCCCAAATCTCTATCTTTGTGAAAAATTCGGATTTTTAGAACTTTTTACTGAAATGAGATATCAATATGCTTTCTACGCTAAAAGCCCCCCTAAATGAACCCCTAAAAAGTAATTTCGGGGTTTTTTGAAATTCGGCCCTTAAGTACCCCAAATCTCTATCTTTGTGAAAAATTCGGATTTTTTAACTTTTAACTGAAATGAGATATCAATATGCTTTCTACGCTAAAAGCCCCCCCCTAAATGAACCCCCCTCCAAAAATTAATTTCGGGGTTTTTTTTGAAATTCGGTCTCTAAGTACCCCAATTCTCTATTTTTGTGAAAAATGCGGATTTTTTCCCAACACTTTTCTTCTCTTCTCCATTCTATATATATAAAGAGACTTTTACTTACACTCTCACTTACTAAGTGATGAAACGCCCAGCCTAAACTATAATACCTATAAAGTTGAAATTTGGCATGTAGATTACTTTTATTGCGTAGGCGTCATTTAAGAAGCGAATTTTCGAAATTCCGACCTTAAGACCCCCAAATCTCCATTTTTGGGTAAAATTCTGATTTTACTATTTCTTTAATAACTCTTAAACGAGATGAGATATCAATTTGCTTTCTACGCTAAAACCTTCCTTAAATGAACCCCTAAAAACGTTATTTCAGGGTTTTTTGAAATTCGGCCCTAAAGTACCCCAAATCTCTATTTTTGTGAAAAATTCGGATTTTTAGAACTTTTTACTGAAATGAGATATCAATATGCTTTCTACGCTAAAAGCCCCCCTAAATGAACCCCTAAAAACTAATTTCGGGGTTTTTTGAAATTCGGCCCCTAAGTACCCCAAATCTCTATCTTTGTGAAAAATTCGGATTTTTAGAACTTTTAACTGAAATGAGATATCAATATGCTTTCTACGCTAAAAGCCCCCCTAAATGAACCCCTAAAAAGTAATTTCGGGGTTTTTTGAAATTCGGCCCCTAAGTACCCCAAATCTCTATCTTTGTGAAAAATTCGGATTTTTAAACTTTTAACTGAAATGAGATATCAATATGCTTTCTACGCTAAAAGCCCCCCCTAAATGAACCCCCCATCTCATAAAATTAATTTCGGGGTTGTTTTTTGAAATTCGGCCCCTAAGTACCACAATTCATCTATTTTTGTAAAAAATGCGATTTTTTTCCCAACACTTTTCTTCTCTTCTCCATCTCTATATATATAAAGAGACTTGTGACTAACTTACTTACTTACTTACTTACTAAGTGATGACAACGCCCAGCCTAAACTATAATACCTATAAAGTTGAAATTTGGCATGTAGATTACTTTTATTGCGTAGGCGTCATTTAAGAAGCGAATTTTCGAAATTCATGGCCCCACCCCTATCCTCCCACCCGCCAAAACAAATTAAAACCCCAAAGGCCCTAGGGGTATAAGAATGGTGAAAATGCCCTTGGAACATATTTCAATGATACATAGGGGATTTGTAGGTACTAATAAAATAATAAGATGCTGAAAGTTTCAGATCGCTATCTCAAATGGTTTTTGAGAAAAACCAAAATATGTAAAAATCAGAAAAACATTTTTTTCTCAGGAACGGCTGAATCGATTGATTTGAATTTTTGATATGTTTTGGGGGCTGATGGTACCTTCTAGGGAAAAAATCAAGACCTATATCGGATCATGACATCCTTGAAAAAAATGGCATTTTTTGTTTAATTTTGATTTTTAACCATGATACAATTTTGGCACAAAAATGAAACAATTTTTTTGAAATCCTCATTCAATTTCCTGTAAGTTCATAAGTTCATAAATTCATAAAAAAAGGTACGCCATAGTAGAAAAAAATAAAAACCATTTATTACTCAAATATTGACTTGATATGTTTTGTGCTTTAATCTTGTTTTTTATTGCTTAAGCTTACACATATATTTTCATTTTATTCAAAATAACCAGTTTATATTCATAACATCAAAATTTTTAGCCTAAATCAAAAGTTAAAATTTTTAAATATCTATAATCATTAACTATAATGCTATAAGATAGAAACAGTTTTTGATTAATGAATAATAAAAATAAAAACTAATATCAAAAAGATAAATCTTTCAACAATAAAAATTGCAGAATCACGTTTAATCATTTTTCGTCACTGTCTTCTTCAATCACAGTTGAAACGTTGTCTTTATCAAATAATTTGTTTCAGCGAGCCTCAGAATTTTTGTCAAATATCTTTCGTATGACAAATAATAAACAATGGCAGCAACGTGAGAGCAACATCCAATTGTTCTAAGACCATTCGCACACTCACAGCTATGTCTTAATACGCCTTTAGGTCCATTAGCATTTTTTTTATATTCAATAAAACATCTATACACTTTGTTATTAATATGGCGAGAGTGTACTTGAGCTTTAAGTATGTTAGTATGGTCTTTTACATATTGGATATAAATTTCAGGGAGTTATATAGAAATTTTTTTTAGGGGGCCTGAACTCAAAAATTTTTCTGCTAAAAATTTTTTTTTTTAAGAAACTAAATTTTTTTTCACACGAAATTTTTTGCGGAACATTTTTTCTTTTGCGGAACCAAAGTTTTCCATCCTGCGAAAAAATTTGTTGCGCTGATGTCTGTATATCCCTATATATGTATATGTGTTTGGGAAATTTCGGGGGGGGGGGGGGTCCGGGCCCCCTCTGCCCCCCCCCTCTTATATACGCCCCTGAGTAATTTATATAGTAGATTTATCTTTTTGATATTAGTTTTTATTTTTATTATTCATTAATCAAAAACTGTTTCTATCTTATAGCATTATAGTTAATGATTATAGATATTTAAAAATTTTAACTTTTGATTTAGGCTAAAAATTTTGATGTTATGAATATAAACTGGTTATTTTGAATAAAATGAAAATATATGTGTAAGCTTAAGCAATAAAAAACAAGATTAAAGCACAAAACATATAAAGTCAATATTTGAGTAATAAATGGTTTTTATTTTTTTCTACTATGGCGTACCTTTTTTTATGAATTTATGAACTTATGAACTTACAGGAAATTGAATGAGGATTTCAAAAAAAATTGTTTCATTTTTGTGCCAAAATTGTATCATGGTTAAAAATCAAAATTAAACAAAAAATGCCATTTTTTTCAAGGATGTCATGATCCGATATAGGTCTTGATTTTTTCCCTAGAAGGTACCATCAGCCCCCAAAACATATCAAAAATTCAAATCAATCGATTCAGCCGTTCCTGAGAAAAAAATGTTTTTCTGATTTTTACATATTTTGGTTTTTCTCAAAAACCATTTGAGATAGCGATCTGAAACTTTCAGCATCTTATTATTTTATTAGTACCTACAAATCCCCTATGTATCATTGAAATATGTTCCAAGGGCATTTTCACCATTCTTATACCCCTAGGGCCTTTATTTGACCATATTCAGGCAATCAGGAGTTGTCATATGTAAATTTATATAAATATATTTATAGTCAAATAAATTTTGACCGAAACGTCGCGAATATCTGGGGGGTTTCATTTTTTTTTGGAGACGCTCCTTCCTGGCTGCTACCTCCTCCCATTTTTCTAAGATATTAATCACAGCCCCTTCCACACTCGAGAAAATTAAATTTTGTAAAATCTATATGCGCGTGATCCGTGACTCAGAGAGAAGACATTAGCTGGGGTCCCGGGTCCGGTTCCCGTTCCAAACGAGAAAAATCTGGTGTGACTGGCGCACAGCACACAACTTTCGATTACCTTCGGTAATCGAAAGTTGTGTACTGTGCTTGTCACACTATATTTTTTGTGTCGACATGTATTTAGTTTCCGACAGTAAGGTACAATTGAATTCAAGATGTAAAATTTTTTTTTTTTTTTTTTTAAAAACATTCACACTTTTTTCTCATTCACACTCACACTCACCCACACATTCATACAGTCTTTTCGGCAACTTAGGCCATATAAGACTTTGACGATAACCGTTATTTATGAATTTATATATATTAGGGTCCAGGCATTTTTATTTAAGCCATCTGGTATCCAGATGGCTTAAATAAAATCATCGGACTGCCTGGGGTCCGAACCCGCGACGTTTGGTATATGAGGTTAGCACGCTAACCTCTACACCACGCCCCGTGGGCATGTAAAATTTATAAGTATGGCAAAATGTTTATATTTTGATACCATGGCAACCATTTCTCTTTTCAATGGAGTACAAGAGTAAAGTGGTCTTCAGAAAATTTCAATCACAAAATGAGAATATACATTTTAAAGAGCAACTAAAAAATAGTTGATATATGAATTTTAAAAAAAATCGTTGGAGCAAATTTTGAGAAAATCGAAAAAAAACTGAAAAAGTGAATCAGTAAAGTACTAGTACTTTTTGGTCGATTTTGTTCAAAAGCTTCGTGTCACGTCCCATGGGGGTGCCTAACTTAAATATAAAATTTCAACCTCCTAGCTCTTTCCCGTTCTTGAGATATTTTGTTCACAGACACACAGACAGACAGACAGACAGACAGACCATGTCACGAAAACCACTTTTTTGGATTCAGGGGACCTCAAAACGTGAAGATCCATCAAAATCTCGACATCGAATTTTTGACATGAATCCAATACTTTCTCTCTCTATATATATTACATATATACATAGGTAAGAGAAAGTAAAAATTTATTTCAATTTTTTTTTATTTTTATTTTTACTTTCTCTTACCTATGTATATATGTAATATATATATAGAGAGAAAGTATTGGATTCATGTCAAAAATTCGATGTCGAGATTTTAATGGATCTTCACGTTTTGAGGTCCCCTGAATCCAAAAAAGTGGTTTTCGCGACATGGTCTGTCTGTCTGTGTGTGTGTCTGTGTGTGTGTGTGTCTGTGTTCACTTTTAAGCATGAAGGAATTGAGCTATGAGGCTGAAATTTTATATTTAAGTTAAACAGCCCCCGGGACTGGAAAAATAAGCTTTTAATCAAAATCGGCCAAAGAGTACTAGTACTTTACTGATGTACTTTTTCAGTTTTTTTCGATTTTCTCAAAATTTGCTCTAACGATTTTTTTTTAAATTCAAAAATCAATTAATTTTTAGATTCTCTTTAAAATGTATATTCTCATTTTGCAATTGAAATCTTCTGAAGACCACTTTACTCTTGTATTTCATAGGGAAGATAAGAGAAATGGTTGCCATGGTAACAAAATATAAATATTTTCCCATACTTATAAATTTTACATCTGAATTCAAATATTCCCTACTGCCGGGAACTAAATACATGTCGACACAAAAAATCTGGTGTGACAAGCACAGTACACAACTTTCGATTACCGAAGGTAAGAGAAAGTTGTGTGCTGTGCGCCAGTCACACCAGATTTTTTATTTGAAATTCCTATCGGAATCCCCTTTTATTTACCCAAGGTGCTTTCGTGCACGAAGACACACACCTCAAACCCAACCGGCCTCTGACTGTAGCCATCTACCGGCACTCCATGAAGGTACATCACTTCCTGTCTCTAACTCCTGCCTTCGTCTCTTCCTAGTGAACTAGGAAGGAGGATGTCCTAGTTTGAGGAGGGGCTCACTCAGCATCCTCTCTTTTCGCAGGAATGTGAAAATAAGCTTTTAATCAAATTAGGCCAAAAAGTACTAGTACTTTACTGATGTACTTTTTAATTTTTTTTTTCGATTTTCTCAAAATTCGCTCCAACGATTTTGATTAAAATTCATAAATCAATTATTTTTTAGATGCTCTTTCAAATGTATATTCTCATTTTGCCATTGAAATCTTCTCAAGGAGAGATAGTAGAAATGGTTGCCATGGTAACAAAATATAAATATTTTCCCATACCAATAAATTTTACATCTTGAATTCGAATATATCGACGGAAACTAAATATATCTCAACCAAGGGCGGATACAAGGGGGGGGGGGGGGGGTAATTACCCCCTCGAGATTTGAAAAAATACCTTTTTTTCACAAAAAAATTTATTTTTAATGTAAAATTTTAAAAATTAATACTTAAAAATTTGATTTGTATTTATATTCTGCCAATCAAATACAGAATGTGCCTTTAAATTACCGAAATTATGAAAAAATAGTGTGCTGTGCGACGAGTCACACCAAATTACCCCCCCCCCGAGAAACACCTGGATCCGCCCTTGATCTCAACACAAAAAATTTGGTGTGACAAGCACAGAACACAACTTTCCCTTGCTGAAGGGAAAGAGAAAGTTGTGTGCTATTCGACCAGTCACAGCAGATTTTTTTAGTATGAAGGAATTGAGCTACCGGATTGAAATTTTATATTTATTATTTTTATTTTCTAAACAAAGTTATAAATTATTTGTCCGCCTTTCGGCACAAGGTGCGAATTGTTTGTTTATTTTAGTTTAGTTTCCCTCCCCTTTTTTTTTTTTTACTTTTTGTGTGTGTGTTGGCCTCAATTTATTAAGTCAATAGCTTGAGGAGACAAACACCTTCCATTTGCTCGATCCTTTTCAGCCCTCAAAGTCTAATCAAGTTTAACTTTAGCAAAAAGAGTGAAATGAGAGAGAGAGAGAGAGAGAGAAAAAGGCATTCTAGCCAAAAGGGTTCAAGTTAATTGCGTTATTTCTGTCAATATTTTTTAAAACGGGGGTATTATTATAATTACGGTGTATTTGAGGGAGAAGAACATAATTGTGATATTAAAATTGAATTTTTTTTGCTTTTGTTTCAGAAAAAGTTTGCTTTATACATAGTGTTTACAGAAAACTATTGAGGAATATTTATTAATCTTTGAAAGTTTTTGTTTGTTGTTTTATACAGTAGCGTATCCAGGTGGTGGCGAAGGGCCCCCGCCCCAGTCGCAACAAGCCTTTGGCGCCCCTCGATACCGACATAGGTCCTAGTCTAGCGCATCCTGCTTTCCGGCTTTTTTCCCGGAATCTCAAGCTTTTTCCCAAAATCCAGCTTTTTTTTTGAAATTTCATAATAAATTCATTTTATATCACAAATCCGGAGAAAAACTACAAAAAAAGCTCGAACGAAAAACGGCGCCCTAGTTGATGGCATCAATATTGCAAATCTTGCAAAATATTGGCAACATTGCTGCAATATTGCAGCAGCAATATTGTTACAATATTCCTATGTCCGGCTTTTTGCAACATTGCAGAAATATTGCATCAATGTTGCTGCAATATTGTCAATATTGAGCAAGATTGGCAATATTGCTGCAACATTCCGGCAATATTTTGTGCTGTGTGGGTATTGTTTAGATGCTCTTTAAAATGTATATTCTCATTTTGCTTTCAAAATTGTTTGAAGTAGCCCTACACTTTACTCTTGTACTTCATAGGAAAGATAAAAGAAATGATTGCCATCGTAACAAAATATAAATATTTTCCCACACATAAATTTTACATCTTGAAATTCAAATGTACTTTACTGCCCTCGGAGCTTGGTGTAGGGGTTAGTGTGCTAACCTCGTATACCAAACGTCGCGGGTTCGGACCCCAGGGAGTCCGATGATTTTATTTAAGCCATTTGAATACCAAATGGCTTAAATAAGAATGCCTGGACTCCCAAGATATGTATATTAATCAATAACGGATTTCGTAAAAGTCTTATATGGCAGAAAAGGGAGTGTGAGTGTGAATGAAAAAAAGTCTGTTTTTTATAAAAAAAATGTACTTTATTGTCGGAAACAAGTTATTAATGAATATAAGTCGACACAAAAATCTGGTGTGTTATTATTTCCAAGAAAATACTAGCGACACCAGATTTTTTGAGATTATTTCTACTCAGCCGATTGTTATAAAATTTAGTACTAAACGTCTTAATTATAATGGCGAAGTTTCAAAAGAAATGATCTATAGATTTTTACCCCCCGCTGCGGGGCTATTAACTCCTCATTTTAATACTTCCCTCCGACCACTTAGGACTCTAAATATACCAAACTTCACTCCAATCAGAAGAATAGTTCCAGAGATATAAGCAAAAAAAAAACTACAGGAATTTTTTCCTGGTATGGAAATATCTGAGTGATTGAATTCTCTATTACATTATTTCCAAGAAAATATCTCAGTATACTGACAAACAAATAACATTTTTATTGAAACATTTGATTCACTTTTATATTTTTTTTTTTTATGGCAAGTTTAGAAAATAACAATGAAGTACTTTTTTTGTGATCGGGTAAAAGCAATTGCGAAAAAAAAAGTAAAAAAGAAATAATGAGAGCACCAATATTGATTTGTATATATGTATGTTCTTTTAAAATGAGAGGAAAAAAATTCCCGCTAATTTCAATAGGAATAATAACCCCATTGAATGAAGGCCTGGACTTTATTCATCGAGGGGGATTGGAAGCGATCTTCCCAACACCCACGCAATCGATAGGAACGTTTAAATTTGATAATACTAATGAAAAAGTTGTTCGTAAAATAAAAGTACTTTTTTTTTTTATTTAAAAGTGAATATCAATCACTTTAAAATGGGATAATAAAAATACTTTTGTTAATTTATATGGATATTGTTAAATCGAAATTGTATTCATGTCAAGAGAATTTAAAAAAAAAAATTAGGTGTGGGTTTTTAATAATAAAAGTTTCTAAACATTTATTGGTGATCGATTGTTTATTCCTCCTTAAGGCGGAACAGGAGTGAAGTGACGCATGTTTTTCCCGATAAGATGGCGTAGTGTGTCATAAAAAGTATGCCCAAATATCAAGTAATTCAAAAATTTGCCAAGAGATGTCAGAATGGTAGCTAATAATATTGAAGGCATTTGGTTGATTTTCATTGATCTTTTAACAATAAATACTTTATAAATGTTATTATATATTATGTATCTTTTATAAAAGCATAAAAATATATAAATATAGGCCAGATATAGACTAATCGGTATATCGGCTGTTAGACTAGCCTGCCATCTATTGCAAGAATGCTGAACTAATTTGACAGATGATTTTTAAATAAATCATCTAAGCTTATTTTAAAAATTTCTTAATTAATATGTGATTAATAATAACAATAAATTCATTTTTAAATTTAAAAAAAATTAAAGATTATTGGGACAGATTGTTTTTTTGTATTTGATTGATAACAAAAAATTTAATTACGATAATTTTTTAATAAGTCATTAAAAAAATTATAGCTCGATGTCCCAATAATCTCTTTTGAATTTAATTCATTAAAAAAAAACTGAATTGAGAAATTCCTTATAATAGTCTAGTATTTTTAAAAGTATGTTTAGCCTCCTGAACCCCCTTAATTTTGTGGATGAGCGGCACACAGCAGGGAGAAATAAAAGAGCGAAATTTTTTTAGAACTTACTCAAAAAGGTTGTCCCCTCGTGGAAGAAAAATAATTAAATTGACCCCAATTTATGAATATACCATATAAGTTGCAATTTTTTTTTTCTTCTTTATAGAATAAACATGTTCTGTTTAAAAAAAGTTGAGCAAGCAAAAAGAAAAAGAAAAAAGTAAAAAAGAGGCCTGAGGGCGGAACTTCTCAGAGAGTACCTGGGCATTGTCAAAGGCCTTCCCAGGGCATAAAGGAATCAACTTTTTAATGAATATTTTAATTAAATCGCGGCTAATAACTCTTCCGTCCAACCCGGGATTTTAATTATAATATTGATTTAAAAATAAAAAAAAATCTGGTGTGACTGGCGCACAGCACACAACTTTCTCTTACCCTTCGGTAAGAGAAAGTTGTGCACCGAGCTGGTCACACCAGATTTTTTGTGTCGAGATATATTTAGTTTCCCATAGCACCTTAGTTTCAAACTTGCATTTTAAATGTTGACTGCTTGAAATAAACTATGGTTATTTTTCAAAATTTTAATCTCATATTTGGACATTTTATACACAATATAGAATCGTAAATAAATACAAAATTTCATAAGAATTGGAAAAAAAAATTTTAAATGCGCAAAAAGTTCCAAAGGGGACCCCCTTTTGAACCGAAATTAACATACAAATCCCTTTAGGAAATTAACATTGGCCCAACGGGAGGGTAAGGTGGAAAGTGAATTTAAAATGCGTAGAGAGAGAAAATAATGAGTGCAAGCGCACTTTGTCTCTCCATGTAGGCAACAAAGAATGAGTGACGTCATGCATTTTTCTATGAAACAATTAAAGACAGAAATTAAAAAAAAAAAAAAAAATTTCTATTCAAACAATTTTCACAAAATATTACTGATATACTTTTTAAAAGGGCATCTAAATAATAATTGATTTTTAATCTAATAAAAAGAAAAAGATTTAAATTCTGTTACCATGGCAACCATTTCTCCTATCTTTCCTATGAAGAGCAAGAGTAAAGTGGTCTTCAGAAGATTTCAACGGCAAAATGAGAATATACATTTTAAAGAGCATCTAAAAAATAGTTGATTTTTGAATTTAAAAAAAAAATCCTTGGAGGGAATTTTGAGAAAATCGAAAAAAAAAAACTGAAAAAATACATCAGTAAAGTACTAGTACTCTTTGGTCAATTTTGATCAAAAGTTTATTTTCAAGCCCTAGGTGGGTGTCTAACTTAAATATAAAATTTCAATTTCCTAGTTCAATTCCTTCATGCTTTAAATTGAACACACCCACACAGACAGACAGACAGACAGACCATGTCGCGAAAACCACTTTTTTGGATTCAGGGGACCTCAAAACGTGTAGGTATATCCATCAAAATCTCGACATCGAATTTTTGACATGAATCCAATACTTTCTCTCTCTAGTATATTAACGGTAAGAGAAAGTAAAAAAAAAATCATCTTATCCACTATTTTATTTGCATTTAGAAGGTTTAGAAGATTCCAACGTTTTAAGTCCCATACAAATTTTGTTTCCTGTGTGTGTGTCTATGTTGAGATGCAGAGTATTTAGATGATATTAGCGTTTGCAAAGTTAGGTTACACTCCTGTTTATGACAGATACTCCAAAACTTCCTATTTGACTTTAGCTAACTGACTTTTTTTTATTCATAACTCCTTCTATTCTCGTAAATAACAGGGAAGGTATTTTCTTAAAATTCGTCGAGGAGTAAATGATGATCTGTGTTCATTCGGTTTTGGAAATTTGTCTTTTAGTTTGCCGACGCCCAAAAGCGGGCTCAAAATTTTATTAAACCAGAAATGATGTTTGAATTTTTTGATTTGATGCAATATAATAAAATATCTCGATGAAATCATGGGAAAAAATAAAAACCCTCTTGAAGAAGAGAAGAGAGAGAGCCCCCCCCCCCCCCCTTTTGGTTGGTCGATCGGTCGCTCGGACACGTGTTTCCACCTTTGAGATCGCCATATGAAACATTAATAACACTTATAATAAAATATTCATCGATTCTACGCCGCCCCCATCTAGAAAAGGGGGAAGATCTCTCTCCCTTGGGAAATACCATTTCTAAAAATGATGATTATTCTTGAAAGATCTGAATTATTTCTTAGAAAAATCTCATTCTAGACTTTCTTTAAAACTAACCTATAATATATATATATACAGTATATATAACTTATAGGAGATTTCTAGGACTATGTGTTCCCTTATTCTATTTTTAGTATGACATAGGACCAACTTTCTACTATTTCTTATCTATCTATTCACTCTCTCTCAGTCATTAGTGTCAGCCCTGACACGTTGTGGTTACTCTGAAACGTAACTTTCATTAGAATGATACTGAGGCGGGTTCCCGTTTCCTTCCTCAGGAGGAGGCATCTCAAATAGAGTTGTATAATTTATTGCCGTGAGGTGAATGGCAAATTTTCGTAATAGGTTTTTTTTTGTTTTAGCTTACTTTTTAAAACACACAACGCCCTCTTCTCGGGAGAAACATGCGTAACTTCTACCTCCTGAACCCCCCTTAAGTTTGCTAGTTCACTAAATATGAAGCAGCACTCGGCCCTTAAACGTCTTAAATTATAAGATAGAAAAAGAAGGCTTATAGATACATTTCTACTTTAATACTAATCACAAAAAAAGAAGAGAGAGGGAATTATAATTTATTAGAAATAATTTGCTTCAATTTTATTTGAATTGTTGGCGTTAAAATCGAAAATAAATTTTCATAATAATCGTGACAGATCCAATTTTCGAAAATTATATACATTTGTCATCATCATATTAGGGATGAGAATATATGAATACCATCAAAAATTGCCATTGAATTGAATACAATCTATAAATGAATGGATTTCAATTCGCGTAATGGAAATCGGCCACTCAATAAGAACCCCGACAGTCGTTGTGATAAGTAACGACCCCTTCGAGAGGGGGGGGGAGGGGGGTCCCCTTTCTTTATTTTTATACCATTAACCGGTCATTAACTAGAATTCATTTCCTTCCAAAAAGCCTGGAAAGAATTTAAATGAACAGCAATGAACCCTCTCTTGTCTTTTTTGCGCACATATATTCCCCCCCCCTCCACCCTCCCTCTGTGTGGTTTGTAGGCCGACTTCTATTCTTGTTGCATCCTCTTTTATCACTCGACATTAACTCCCCCACCGCTCTAAATGAATCAGTAAACGCCCTTTTCTCATCTTTCTCATTAGTAGGTGAATAATCCATATGTGTGCGTAGATATGAACCAGCTAATGGGTCCAAATTCAACTAAGAGGCCGGAAATGAAGAGAGAGAGAATTTATCTTTTACTAAATCTCAAGAGAATTTTATTTTTTATTTTATTAAAAAAAAAAATCAGTGGAGGCCACCACAGGCACGCCCATCTTCTCTTTATTTACTAAATGATGAAAAATCAAGCGTGCCTCTTGTGGTTTCCTATTCTATGACTGTCGCTTTGCTTTTTCTTCTTCTCTAGGGAATTTTAATGTAAACTTTATTTTTTTTTTTTTACTTTTATTTAGACATAACGCCATACAAATAAATTAAAATTATATTTATTTTTTTATTTATAAAAAAAAAAAAGGCAAAATGATTCCTATGGACGGGAAAAAAAAATTTTCTGAGGGCGAAAAATTTAGTTCCGCAAAAAAAACAAAATTTATTACAGGTCGGAAAACTAAAGATTCCGCAAAAGTAAAAATTTTCGCAGAGCGGAAAAAATTTCGTGTCCCTAAAAAAAAAGGTAAACGGCAGGGGGAAAATTTTAAAAAAATTTTTGAGTTCGGGCCCCCGAAAAAAATTTCTATATACGCCCCTTGGCAAAAAAAATTTTGCGGCTCTTCAAAAATTTTGAAATCTTGTAAATTGTAATTTTTGGCTATTCCGGCTCAAAAGGTTCCCGACCCCTAGGTATAAATATAAAATCTATCAGAGGATGTTTTTTAAATTCGTCATTCCCAATAGAACACTTGTTTAATTCACTAAACTTAAAAGACACGCTGATTTTAGCAATAAAATATATTTGCGAAAAACCTGTGAAATTTGTTTGCTAGAATAACAGCCATTTATGGCAATTTTTGTACAAATAATGGAATATTTAAAAAATATACATTAAAAGGCTCCTGAAGGAGTAAGCGTAGGGTTTACGAAACGTCATCGGCAGAAAATAATATTGTTCTTTTTCATCGGTTTTCCCTACCCTCTAGAAATAACTTCAAAATAAGTAACAAATCTGAATATCATTTTATAAGACATGTGAATTAATAAATAGTTCAGGATCTCGTATTCAAACGCACTTACACGAGAGATTAACTATAGTACTAGCCCTCGGGGCTTGGTGTAGTAGGCAGGGGCGTATATAGAAATTTTTTCGGGGGGGGCTCGAACTCGAAAATTTTTCTGCGGAAAATTTTTTTTTTAAGAAACTATATTGTTTTTCACACGAAATTTTTTGCGGACCCCATTTTTTCTATTGCGGAACCAAAGTTGTCCATCCTGCGGAAAAGATTTGTTGCGCTGATGTCTGTATATCCCTATATATGTATATGTGAGTTGGGAAATAGTTCGGGGGCTCGGATTCAAACGCACTTACACGAGCCTCACTATAGTACAGCCCTCGGGGCTTGGTGTAGGGGTTAGGGTGCTAACTTCGTATACCAAAAGTCACGGGTTCGGGCCCCAGGCAGTCCGATGATTTTATTTAAGCCATTTGGTATCCAAATGGCTTAAATAAGAATGCCTGGACTTGCAATATGTATATTAATCAATAACGTATCTATCTATATGGCCTGAGTTGCCGAAAAGACTGTGTGAATGTGAGTGTGAGTGAGAAAAAAGTGACTAAAAAAAAAAACTACAGTAATATAAAAGTCTGCGATCTACACTGGGCCAGATTTAATAGTATGCCGCCTTTAAAGCCCTTTTGCTGCCCCCTCTATAGTTCATATTTGTTTAATACATTTGTTTTATACAATGCATTGTATACAATATATTGGATTGTACATTACAATGTTTAAAACTATGTATGTATTCTTAATGCACACACGGGAAATATTATCAACCTCTGAAATACTTCATTTTAAATTTTGAATAAATTGCCAATTTGCCGCCCCTAAATTTGTTGCCGCTCTAGGCTGCAGCCTTCTCAGCCTATTTAGAAATACAGCCCTGGATCTACACCCTTAACACTTGGTGAGTTGGAAACAAGGGCGGATCCAGAGGAGTTTTTCGGGGGTGGTGTGACTGCTTGCACAGCACACAACTTTCTCTTACTTTCGGTAATTTTTCTGATTTTTTGTGTCGAAATAGATTTGAGGTAATTCACATTCATATACAAATGGAAAGGAGTAAACTTTATTTATTTTATTTTTTTGCCAAATAACGAGAAAAGAGAGAGAGGGAGAGAGTAATAAAATAACTAACCCAACGAGGTTGGATTATGAAAACATAGAATTAATTAGAGATCAACTGAAATGAACAAAGTTTTAGAAATGATACCATATACTGACTGGCTAATCCGAATTTTATAAAGTTTTCATTATATTCTCAGAAAGTCTGGAAACTTCTACTAGACTGGGGCTTCTCGGCATTTTTTACTGATATGATATGAGCTTTACACACCACATTTTTTTTTTTAGCTGATATTAAAACCCTCACAGACACACACACGTGAATATATAACGAGTGGATTATAAATTATGGCACGGAAGCTTTTAAAATCGCCAAGTTTTTTTTTTTTTTTTACTTTCTCTTACCTCTATATATATGTTAATATATATAGAGAGAGAAAGTATTGGATTCATGTCAAAAATTCGATGACGAGATTTTGATGGATCTTCACGTTTTGAGGTCCCCTGAATCCAAAAAAGTGGTTTTCGCGGCATGGTCTGTCTGTCTGTGTGTCTGTGAACAAAATATCTCAAGAACGAAAAGAGCTAGGAGGTTGAAATTTTATATTTAAATTAGGCACCCCCCTGGGACGCGACACGAAGCTTTTGAACAAAATCGACCAAAGAGTACTAGTACTTTACTGATGTACTTTTTCAGTTTTTTTCGATTTTCTCAAAATTCCCTTCAAGGATTTTTTTTAATTCAAAAATCATTTATTTTTTAGATTCTCAATAAAATGTATATTCTCATTTTGTGATTGAAATCTTCTGAAGACCACTTTACTCTTGTACTCCATAGAAAAGATAAGAAAGAAATGGTTTTCATGGTATCAAATTATAAATATTTTGCAATACTTATAAATTTTACATCTTGAAAATCGAATGTACTGTACTGTGGGAAACTAAATACATGTCGACACGAAAAATCTGGTGTGACAAGCTTACCGAAGGTAAGAGAAAGTTGTGTGCTGTACGCCAGTCTCACCAGATTTTTTTAAAATAATTTCTGACAATTTGAAAAGATGTTGATAAGAGAAGTGGCTGTTGAACGATTAGAATGATAGACAGGAAGAGAGGATGTCGGCCAAAAGGAGAGCCTCTATGGAATAAAAATCTCCACTCAGAAGACTTTTCGGGTTTAATTAAATAAATCCATCATCAGTTCTTAAGAGATGGCAGATATAGTTAGTTGTTATATATAAACATATACAAAATTATATAAAAATACAATATTTGCATATCATTTTTGTTCGATAGAGGGTCTCCTTTTGGCTGACATCCTCTCTTCCTGTCTATCATTCAAATTTGAAAATGTTACAATAGGATATAAACACTTATAGCTAAACACTGACGATAATTTTAAAACAGATTTCAATTTTAATTACTAGCTATCCCTCGGATAAGCTAGTTGGCTATCAATCTTGAGTCTTTCCACATCTAATTAATCTAATCATATGATTAAATAAAAGTCCGTAGTTAACTAGGGTGAAAATAGAAACACAAGCCTTGTTTATTTAGCTTTAATTAATTATTTTAACTCTCACTGGTGTAGTGGGCTAGGGTGTCGACTTCTATAAAGAGGATCCCTGTTCAAACCCTGGGCGTGCGGGATTTTTCATTAAATAAAATTAGGATTAAAGATGGCGCGACCAATAGAAAAAAAAGTTCCCTTGTGGCCAGACTCTAGGGGCTGTTAGACTAGCCTGCTATCTATTGCAAGAATGCTGAACTAATTTGACAGATGATTTTTAAATAAATCATCTAAGCTTATTTAAAACATTTCTCAATTAATATGTGATTAATAATAACAATAAATTCATTTTTAAATTAAAAAAAAAAATTAAAGATTATTGGGACAGATTGTTTTTTTGTATTTGCTTGATAACAAAAAAATTAATTTCCTTAATCCTTAGTCATTAAAAAATCTGGTGTGACTGTCGCACAGCACACAACTTTCTCTTACCTTCGGTAATCGAAAGTTGTGTTCTGTGCTTGTCACACCAGATTTTCGTGTCGACATATATTTAGTTTCCGCCGATATATTAAAATTCAAGATGTAAAATTTATAAGTATGGGAAAATATTTATATTTTGTTACCATGGCAACCATTTCTACTATCTTCCCTATGAAGCACAAGAGTAAAGTGTGCTTCAAACAATTTTGAGGGCAAAACGAGAATATACATTTGAAAGAGCATCTAAAAAATAATTGATTTTTGAATTTTAATCAAAATCGTTAGAGCGAATTTTGAGAAAATCGAAAAAAACTGAAAAAGTACATCAGTAAAGTACTAGTACCCTTTGGCCGATTTTGATTAAAAGCTTATTTTTCCGGTCCCGGGGGTGTTTAACTTAAATATAAAATTTCAACTTCCTAGCTCAATTCCTTCATGCTTAAAATTGAACACACACACACACACAGACACACAGACAGACAGACCATGTCGCGAAAACCACTTTTTTGGATTCAGGGGACCTCAAAACGTAAAGATCCATCAAAATCTCGACATCGAATTTTTGACATGAAACCAATACTTTCTCTCTATATATATATTACATATATACATAGGTAAGAGAAAGTAAAAATTATAGCTCGATGTCCCAATAATCTCTTATGAATTTAATTCATTTAAAAAAAAAACTGCATTGAAAAATTACTTATAATACCAGTAAGTCTTGTTTTTTTTAAAGTACGTTTAGACGTCGCTCAAGAACCCCCTTAAAGTTAGTATCTTAATAAAGACATCTTAAAAATTATTAAAAATCAATTAAAGCTAATTAAAATTTTGTTCACAATCAGACACACACACAGACCCACTTTTTTGGACTCAGGAGACCTGAGTATATTCATCAAAAATTTCGACATCGAATTTTTGACATGATTCCAATAGGCTACTTTTTCTTTATATAGACCTATATATAGGAATATAATAGGTAAGAGAGAGTAAAAAACAGCCTGGAAAATTTCCTTCAAAGGTTATATAGGATATTATAATAATAATTTAGAAGACCCTTTCATCTCCCCTTTAATCAATCATAATGGAAATGCTTAATGATTAACATGACTAAGAGGTTACTTTTGTCATGACAAATGGCCATCTACGTGGAAGAGAATTAGCGATTGTGACGTCTGTCCACATTACACCTCAGTTCTGTCACAAAAAAAGTAGTGACAACCGACCGGCTTAGTGGGGATCCTGGGAGCGCCTTTTACTTAGACAGCCTGCTTTCCATGAATGTCACTATGGAAGCCATCAACATCATATTGACAGTAAAAAATTCATTTTTCTATTCTAATTAAAATATCAATCCAATTGTTATTATACTTATTATAATAACTAGCTAATATTTTTTGGCTCCCGGGCTTGGTTTAGTTGGTAGCGTGCCTACCTCCTATACCAAACGTCGCGGGTTCGAACCCCAGGCAATCCGATGATTTTATTTAACCCATTTGAATACCAAATGGCTTAAATAGAAATGCCATGGCCCCCAATAGATATTATTATATAAAACGGTTATCATAAAGTCTTATATGGCCTGAGTTGCCGAAGAGACTGTGTGAATGTGTGTGTGAGTGTGAGTATGAATGAGAAAAAAGTGTGGACGTTTAAAAAAAAAAAAAAAAAATTTTTTATGGTGATTGATCAAAAAAACTTCGGAAATCGAAAGTTGTGTACTTATTACACCAGATTTTTCGTGTCGACATATATTTAGTTTCCGCCGATATATTAGAACTCAAGATGTGAAATATATAAACAGAAAAATATTTATATTTTGTTACATTGGCAACCATTTCTCCTATCTTTTCTATGAAGTACAGTGAGCGCCACAATTAAGTCCCCACCTGATAGCTAGAGCCTTAAGTTTATGGTATATGATGAAATAATTTTAAATTTGAAAAGGCAAAATAAAATCATCTGTACCAGAGTTTTCGTTTTACTTTTTCGGTCATTAAAATTATTTCACTATACATCATATATTTAAGGCTCTAGATATCAGGTGGGGACTTAATTGTGGCACTCACTGTACAAGAGTAAAGTGGTCTTCAAACAATTTAGAGGGCAAAATGAGAATGCACATTTTAAAGAGCATCTAAAAAATAATTGATTTTTGAATTTTAATCAAAATCGTTGAAGCGAATTTTTAGAAAATCGAAAAACAAACTGAAAAGGTACATCAGTAAAATATTAGTCCGCTTTGGTCGATTTTGTTCAAAAGCTTCGTGTCACGTCCCACGGGGGTGCCTAACTTAAATATAAAGTTTCAACCTCCTAGCTCTTTTCGTTCTTGAGATATTTTGTTCACAGTCACACAGACAGACCATGCCGCGAAAACCAATCTTTCTCTCTATATATATTAACATATATATAGGTAAGAGAAAGTAAAAATAGAGATAGAGTCTAAATGACCTCAGATGGCGAAAAAGACTATAAATAAATTAAAAAAACAAATGAACACTAAATCGCCTAGGTAGCTAAGAAAATTAAAATAAAGCAAATTATACTAAAATATTTGAACAAAGTCGGTCATAAAATTCGCTTTTTTCAAAAAAAAAGTCTTTGGGAGGCAAAATAACGCCAAAAAAGTCGCCAAAATCGTTTTTGAAAATCTCAAAAATCTGATCAATGGAGATACTGTATCTAAGAAAATCTGGAAAGGTCTCAAAATTGACAAAAATCCATAAGTCGAAAAGTCCAAAGACTTTTTCCCACTCTCTACTCATTATACGTATAAACTCGACTTGTTAAACTTTATTTGAGAAAAAAACGAATTAAAATTTTATAGATAGACCCAGGCCTACCAAATTACAAAGGAAAAATTGTTTTTTAATCTTAAAAAAATAATTTCCTTGTTTCCCTTGCTTCATGGCCAGAGGCAGATTCAACAGCAACCCTCCGCCCTTATCTTGATTTTTTCTTTTTTTTTTCAAGAATAAATATGGGGACGTTTTCTTTATTTATTTATAAAATCACTAGGGAATGGGGAGAAAGAGATTGACGAGTATCTCAAAAACGGCTTGAGAGAATTGGAACGTTTTAGGATTAAATTCTCCCAAACTAAAAGGCTTCTGAGTTTTTTGTTTTTTACTTTCTCTTACCCTATATGGATCTTGTTACGCATTAGTGTGTCAAGCGCCAGCTACCGAGATTTGAGAAAATTAACATTAAAGTTTTTTGTTTTCATTAGATTATATATAATTTTTTTTGTCAATTGTGCAAGACCGGTAACATTAAATATAAAATTTTTTTAGGACATATTTCATAAAAAAATACTATTAATTAAAGCAATTGAAACAATATTCCGTGCTTAACTCAATTTTTAATTTTTTTGGCGCTTGACACACTATTGCATAACAGGGTCCAAATATGAAATATATAAAGAGAGAAAGTATTCATGTCAAATGAATGATGGATATTCATGTTTTGAGGTACTCTGAGTCCAAAAAAGTGAGTCCCGTAAATTAGCCTGTGTGTGGACATTTTTAACCATGAACGAAATGAGCTACGACGTTGAAATTTTATATTTAAGTTAGGCACCCCCCGAACACGTGTAAATAAACTTTTAAGCAAAATCGGCCAAAAATTTCAATTTTCGACTACGGGCAAGTTGTGTGCTGTGCAGCCATTCACACCAGATTTTTTTTTTCAAAAATTAATTTATTAGAGAAATTTCCATCATCAAATTTTAATGAAATTTCTTCAGGAATATACTTATACAGTTTATATATATATAGAGAGATCTCTTCTTACTCGACTCACCTGATTTTAAGCTCACTGCCTATTTGCATTTGAATATTGTCTCACAACTTTGATAATATGAAATCTAATTTCATATTCCCTCTATATGATATATTTTTATAACAATATTAATTAATACAAAAATTACTCATGGATAATTAAATAAGGTAAGATGTGTTAACAAGAAGGGACAACTTATATTTTATGCTTTAATAAATTGGCGAGTTAGTGCAAAAGGTTTAGAAAAAAATTTACTTCTTTTTTGAGCTTTGAAATTTCATTTGTTTAAGCTCTTTTTCGGTCAAAATCGGCCAAAAAGTACTAGTACTTTACTGATGTACTTTTTCAGTTTTTTTCGATTTTCTCAAAATTCGCTCCAACGATTTTGATTAAAATTCAAAAGTCAATAGTTTTTTTAGATGCTCTTTAAAATGTATATTCTCATTTTGCCATTGAAATCTTCTGAAGACCACTTTACTCTTGTACTTCATAGGAAAGATAGATAGAAATGGTTCTGGTGTGACTGGTCGTACAGCACACAACATTCTCTTACCTTCGCTAATCGAAAGTTGTGTTCTGTGCTTGTCACATCGTAAAGTGGTCTTAAAACAATTTCAATGACAAAACGAGAATACACATTTGAAAAATCATCGAAAAAATAAGTGATTTTTGAATTTTAATCAACAATCGTTGGAGCGAATTTTGAGAAAATCGAAAAAAATTGAAAAAGTACATCAATAAAGTACTAGTACTCTTTGACCGATTTTGATTAAAAGCTTATTTTCACCCTCCAGGGGGATGTCTAACTTAAATATAAAATTTCAATCTCCTAGCTCAATTCCTTTATGCTTTAAATTGAACCTAGACACACACACACAGACAGACCATGTCGCGAAAACCACTTTTTTGGATTCAGGGGACCTCAAAACGTGTATATCCATCAAAATCTCGACATCGAATTTTTGACATGAATCCAATACTTTCTCTCTATATATATTAACATATATATAGAGGTAAGAGAAAGTAAAAAGAAAGCCTGCCTGGTATTTTAGCTATAAGTAGCCATTATTATAATTTTAGTTCGGACTTTGTTGTTAGCAACAGAAATAGCGAACGTGTTTATTTAATCTCTTATCGAATTTTTGATTTTTTTTTGAACAATTTCTATAATTTTTTTATTTTAACGTGTTTATAACATTTTTTAATTCCACCTACTCATCAAGGTATTTAAGATTTATCGCGAACTTTGTAGAGAAATGGGTAAAGCGGGTCGTTCGCGGCCAGGTCGAAGATCCCAAATCCAAAAGCGAGCTACATCGAAATTAAGCAAGGCCCACCAAAAGGAATGTCCTTCATCAGGTCAGTCAAATCAATTATCTTCTCAAAACGAGCTAGCTCTTAAAAACCTAACGGGTTTAGATAATGAGAAGCCCTCAACTTCGTATGGTAACGCATCTCCCCCTCGGGAAGAACCTGTGGTGTGTACAAAACGTCCGCGTAAGGGAAGAGCGAGCAATTCAATATCTAGTGATGAGTGTCTGAGCGATAATGAGTCAATGTATAGTGTTCAAGTCACTAACCGTTTTAATGTATTAGATGATGAAGCTATTGAAATGAAAGTCAATGAGGCTATTCATAACTTACAGGAAAAAAAGACTAAAAAACCTCCTCCTATCGTAATAACTGATGAAATTAGGAATGCTAATGTATTTTTTAAGAACTTAAGAAATTCAATTTCGGAAAATTTTGAAATTAAATGTGTCTCTAAACCTAATTACTGCAAAACATATATTAAAACTCAAAAAATAAGTGATTACAAGACCATTATAAATAATTTGAAGAGCTCTAATATCCAATTTTATACATATGGGTTGAGAGATGAGATGCCTAGTAAGATTATTTTGAAAGGGCTACATCCAACTATAAATGTTTCTGAAATAAGGGAAGAGTTAGTTGAGCTTGGATACCCACCATCTGATATAGTCCAATTTAATAGAAAAGGTTTGGATACTAAGATTCCCGTCTTTCTCCTTACTTTTGAACCAAAATTAAATTTAAAGGATATATTTAATATAAAGTTCTTATGTTATACAAGAGTTGTCTGGGAAAGATATCGCGGTACAAATCGGCCGTTGCAGTGTTATCGGTGTCAAAGTTTTTTCCATATTAGCACGAATTGCTTCCTAAATCTAAAATGCCTAAGGTGTTCTGGGAATCATCGAGTGCAGGAGTGTCCTGCTCCAGAAACATTCTTTAAATGCGCGAATTGTAATTTAAATCATGCAGCGAATGATGACAGCTGCAAAGTAAAAATTTCTTCAATAGAAAGGAAAAATAAAAGACAAAATTTGAAAGGTTTAAATTCTGCACCCAATATCTCATCCTCACAGCAATTCCCGGAACTAAAATATTCTCGAATTGTAACTAGTGTTCCAAAAAACGTACCACCTCAAAAAAGAAACGTCAAACGAACGAGATCACTCTCAGGCAGATACATCTTTGTCGCCTCTCCCAAACCCTAGTGCTACTACTGATGTACTAAGCGACCTAATCAAAGTTTTAAATGATCCTTTTGTTAAAAATTTATTTGAAAAGATAGTACGAATTATCAAGTTGCTCTCCCGTGCTAAAAATAATACGGAGAGGCTAACTATACTCCTGGAGGAGGGGTCAAAAATTTTAACATAATGGCAATTTTGTCATCGCTAAATATTGTAAATTGGAATTGTAACGGCCTCCGTTTCAAAGTTGCTGAACTTATTCTTTTTGCTTCTCAATGTAATGCTCACATATTAGCGCTAACTGAAACTCGATTAAACTCTGGGGTAAAGCTTTTTCTCCCGGGCTTCACTATATATCGCGCGGATGGGGATCCGCCTCAGCGAGGAGTTCTCCTGGCAATCAAAAATGAACTCAATCCGCATCAGGTTATTATTAACGACCCAGATAACTTGGAAGCTATTGCAGCTTCGATTAACTCAGAGGTTGGCCAAGTCTTTATTGCAGCTATATACAACTCTCCATCTCGTTTGAAACCGCTGCTGACCAGGGATATCCAAAAGATTTTTGGTTTGGGAACGAGAGTTGTTGCCTTAGGCGACTTTAATGCTAGGCACAACTCCTGGAATTGCGCTACTGTTAATAAAAATGGTCGGCTCATATTCTCCTACTGCCTAAGTCATAATATTGACATTGTTTTTCCTTACGAGCCAACTCACATTCCAGCTCGAGGATCAGCATTACCTAGTACATTAGATATTTTACTAGCAAAAGGGCTACAGTCTGCGAACTATGAAGCTGTTACACACCATGCCCTCTCAAGTGATCACAACCCTGTAGTTACCAGTATAGATCTGAAAGTAGCTTGTCATAGGGAAACCCATTGGGATCTTAAAAATGCCAATTGGAACGTTTATAGACAACACCTATGCGAAAGCATCGCAATTCCCAACAAAATCACTTCTGCCCAGCAACTTGAAACCATTGTTGAGGACTTTTCACAAAAAATAATGGACGCAGCTAAAGTCGCGATCCCACAAATACGGTCACGCATTCAACCAGATAAACTTCCTGATGAAATTAAAAATTTAATTATTCTTAAAAATTCGTGCAGAAAACGTTGGAATCGGCATAGGTCTCCGTCAGCAAAGCGCGAATATAATAGACTCGGCACTCAAGTACGCACTGCAGTTTCTAAATGGAGGCAAACAGTATGGCTAAATAGGATAAAAAATTTATCATCCAAAGAAGGTTCAGTTTGGAGATTTGTTAAGAAATTGAAGAACAAAAAGTCTGCGGTTGGGCCACTGCAAAACGGGAGCGAGCTTACTTTTGTTCCAAGTAAACAAGTGGAAATCTTGGCTGCGAGCTATGAGAATCAATTTACTAACCCTAAACCAGTCCCTAATGATGAGGTATTTCGGGAAATGCTCAGTAAAGTACCTTGCGTTCCGCATGAGTCACCTAGTGTAAGTACACTCAAGCCAGGACATATCCGAGCTGCTATTAAGAAAGTTAAACTGAGGAAGGCGCCCGGACATGATGGTATATTGCCTATATTTGTCCGTTCTTTACCTGGTAAGGCTCTGGTATTGTTGACTCGTATTGTACAATCGATCTTGACTCTTAAGTACTTTCCGAACTATTGGAAGAAGGCAGAGATTCTTCCTATTCTTAAGCCTGGAAAGGATCCTAAAGTAGCTGTTAACTACAGGCCTATTTCACTTCTGCCAATACTCGCCAAGTTTGCGGAAATGTTTATACTGGATTGGCTGGAAAGCGAAACTAGGATTAGGAATTTACTTCCGTCGTGGCAATTTGGCTTTAGAAAGCAACACTCTGCAATTCATCAAGTGGCACGTGTGGTCAATTATGCTACTACTAAGGGTCGCTGGCCTGTTGCTATGGTCCTACTAGATGTGGCTAAAGCCTTCGACAGTGTATGGCATGATGGACTAGTGGCGAAGCTGGAACGCTATGGAATACCTGGACAGCTGGTCAGTATTATTAAAAGTTTCCTCAAAGATCGTCAATTCAGAGTAAGAGTTGGTCAAGCAAAATCTCAGTGGAGAAGTATAAAAGCGGGAACACCCCAAGGAGCGTTATTATCTCCGTTACTCTATGCGCTCTTCACGGCCGACATTAAGCTACCTAAATATTCTCATATTGCACAATTTGCGGATGATACTGCACTATTTTACTCTCACAGAGATTTCAGATGTGTGGTCAAAAGAATTGGAGCAGATCTGAGGGAGGTTAACGAGTATTTTAATAAATGGAGACTTTCTCTCAACATGGAAAAAACTGAAGCTATTATGCTCAGCTCAAGGAAGAGGCACATAAAAAAGCAAATAGTATTTGGCTCATCTCAACTGAACTGGCTTAACACGGTAAAATACCTAGGAGTCCATCTAGACCGTCGTTTAAAATTCGGACCGCATATCAGGTCGGTAGTAGGAAAAGGAAAGATAGCGGCCAGGCTTTTATGGCCTTTAATAAAACCAGGCAGTCAACTTAACATCGATGAAAAGTTAAATATGTATAAAGCTATGGTTCGACCGTGCTTAACATATGGAGTACCGGTTTGGTGGGGGCGTGCCGCCAAAACTAATGTTCAACTGTTAGAAAGAGTTGAGAACAAAACCCTACGTATTATAGCGGATCCACCACCCGGTGTAAATAATGTTCTTATAAAATATGCTTTGGAAATTGCACCTCTAATAAAACATTTTGAAGCTATTGTCAAGAGATTTGACCTGAAACTTCCGACGCACCCAAACGATCTTATAAAGAATTTGCGGTTGAGAAGCTAAACGTTTTTATATGTAAATTTATACTCTTTGGTTCCTTTTTTTGTTGTTTATTTTTTTTTTTTTCTTCGTTTTTACATGCTGAGGTTTTTTTTTAAATTTTTTTCCTCAAAACCAGAAAATGGAACTACTACTCAGTTCAGCAAATAATTCAATGGATTCATTACTTGTCTTGTCGGATTGGGAGCAAAGGCTCGAAGCCGAAGATTTACACATTTTTGTTATATTCTTTGTAAACTTCAAATGA
>JAKCPI010015707.1:0-23906 GCA_023213315.1 Euborellia annulipes | reverse complement strand
TTAGCATTTGTATTATTATTTATCAGGCTCTATCTTTAAAAAACAACGTTCTCTTTGGTGAAAATAGCCTTTATTTCTTTATTCAAAAGATGTTAAATTTGAATTGCTTCTCCTCGAGGGAATTATTTGACCTTTTTGGTTCTCTTTTATCAACAAGCAAGAAAGAGTAAAAGTATTTTATTTAATAATTAGTATCCATTGGGAATAACGTTTATTTGCCTCTACGAGAAAAAAAAAAAGTTTTTCCACTGTCTTGATGATCTGAGAGAATTCATCGAGATTTATTTCTTTTCTTGTATGATTCAATTGATGAGCGGAGTCATCCCCTATCACTAATATTATTATCATATATAGAAATAAATTAATTATGAAATCAGGGAAGGCGCCCCTTGGCTCTTCTAAACTTTGTTATTATTATATGTCCAGAGAAGCCCTTTTCCAATAATAACATCAGAGAGATAATAATAGTGCGCTAGATAATGTTCAATTTCTCATAAATGCACTGCACTAGAGTTAAATTTAATCACATTATATTATACGATGATATTGAATTCTATGCCCGAAAAGAAAAGAATAAAATATAATGTAATGAAAATAAATTAATAAGGGGGAAAGTTTGAACCACAAAACATTAAATTGATGAAAGTACGATTGCATCTGAATCATTTGAAGGTCAACAATACTCAATATTTTTATACGATATACGTAGGGGCTAAAGCCAACCTTTTTGATTTAAATAAATAAATAATCATCGGTCTCCCTAAAATTAGAAGTGGTCACCGAGTAGCCGATATAATATAATTGATAAATATAGGCTTACCCCCATAGGAGGTGATTGCCGAGGGAATAAAGCAGATAAGCATATCATGAGTTGAAAACAATTCAAGTTCAGGGGGATCCAGAGGAGTTTCTCGGGGGGGGGTAATCTGATGTGACTGGTCGCACAGCACACATTTTTTCTTATTATCGGTAATTTAAAGGAGCATTCTTTAAAGGTTATTTACCCGAATATATATACAAATCAAATTTTTAAGTATAGGTTTTTAAAATTTTAAATTAAAAATACAATTTTTATTGAAAAATATTTTTCTCAAATCTCCGGAGGGGGGGGGGGGTAATTACCTCCTTTACTCCCCCCCTGTATCCGTCCCGGGTTCAAATTCACCTCATGGCAAAAAATTATCCAACTCTATTTGAGGTGCATTCTCTTGAGGAAGAAAACCTCAATAATAATGAAAGTTACTCCTCAGAGTAAACACAACGGGTCAGGTCCAATGGCGGGATACAAGGGGGGGGGGTAATTACTTCCTCCGAGATTTGAAAAAACCTTTTTTTTTTTAATTTATTTTGAGTGTAAAATTTTTAAATTAATACTTAAAAATTTGCAAGCAAGTACAGAATGCGCCTTTAAATTACCAAAAATTGGGAAAAAATTGTCTCATTATGCGACCAGTCCCACACAAATTCCCTATCCCCCTAAAAACAACTCTGGATCCCCCAGTGTCTGACACTAATGACTGAAGAGAGAGAGAGCTTACTATAGGCCCAGATGGCCTTAGCATGTTTAGGGGTAGAAATTTAAAATGTGGCTGAAATATTCTTTTCAAAGTGACATTTAATCTACTAAAAATTTGTGATTGGATAAACCATCAAAGTATAGAAAAAGAAAGTAAAATTAACCATAGGATCGATACAGGCATGGCGAATCTAGGAACGCCCCTCCCCAGAAGGCTACCAGCCCCCCCCCCCCAGAAGGCTTCCAGCTCAAAGAAAGATTGAGACAATATAAGGCCTTCCAGGCTCCCTTGAGGTTTGAAGTCCCATGGCCCCCAGCCAAATTCCTTAGTTACGCCCAAGGTATATGTCGATTTTTATCTTTTTTCCATCTATTTTGGTTGTTGAACTTTCCCCTTTAGACTGCCCAACAATAAATTTAAAGAATCTAAAGTTAAATCAAAAATTTCAAATTCTCTGACTGCCCCAACCAAATAGTCTAATAAAAATGTTAATTCTATAGTCAAGCCGATAGAAAGTAGAAGAATAAAAAACTCCCCTTACGTTAGTCTATTAAATTGATTGCTTTGCCGACATCTCTCTCTCTCTCTCTCGCCCTAAGGAAGTGTTTTTCCCTTGGGATTCCCCCTTCCTCCTCTTAATTACGGAATTTAATTATCTTAACCATATCTAGAGAAGGGGGGAGTTTGGCCTATGAATTTCTTCCGAGTAAGGAATTTACATAATAAATATTCATTTGGGCGGAGGAGTGTGGAGGAGGAGGAGGAGAGCAACTGAAACAAGATCATCAAGAAATCTTATTGACATGAGAGAGGATGTTGATAAAATTAAATAAACTTTTTATTTTGGTTGCTTGGTATGTTCTTTAACTAATCTACTTAGTCGTATATAGAGAGAAGGAAGCATCTTCTAAGAAAGAGATATGTTTATCTTAATAATATTTTTGGGGGTTTGACCTGGTTATATCAAAGAGAATTAAAATGATAGCTTCATCAACCCACACACCCTCAGATGGGGCAATATTTTTGCAGCTTTCCGACTTAAATTTCAATCAAATTTTGGATATTTTCCTCACTTTTATCAGCATAATAAAAAAATAATTATCCCCTCCCATCTTCTTGGTAGAATAAATTTTTTCAATTCAGAAAAATTATTTTCGTAACGATATTCCCATAAACTCACAGCTTTGTTAGATATATTCCCATTACTTTCTGAGTTAAGAATTGTTTATGAAATATTTTTTGAAACACTTCAAGGCTAATTATCGTATTAGTTACAAGTACAGAGTCTAAACAGCACGAAAAAACTATGTAACTGAAAAAAATATTGCCCCAGCCGGAGTTTGTACATTTTTTTCCCGTATCTTTAGTAGCAAAAACACTTCCCCAGCATTGGCTATCCTGATATTTTTTATCTTTTGCATAATTTTCTTGTTAAAAGGAGTTAGCAGTCAGTTTTAATTGACTTTGCAGGAGCGTAATGTTAAAAAAAAACAAAGTCTAGAACTGACATATAGTTTCTTTGTCAGATTAACAAGTGTGAGACAAGTCTTCTTCTCTGCGCTGTGGCTCCCCCAACTTCCCCCCCAAAATGTGAGCCACATAAACTGAAATGTCGTCTCAGTGAACCCCGGGCCCTAGATCGTTATAAATAATAAAGTATTTAGAAGTTCATTTGGATTAATGATTAATAATTCTACATATCGGATAGACAGACAGACAGACATTGTATTCCAATTCTAAAGATGAGTGTATATATATATATATATGTGTGTGTGTGTGTGTGTGTGTGTGTCTGTATTTATCCTTCTCTCTCTCTCTCTCATCATCTGTTTACCTATTCTCTAAAGGATATTGGTAGGAAATAGTTTTTCAAATCCATTCTCAAAAAAAATGATGTTTTAATATCACAACGTATTTATTTCCAAATAGAGAGAGTGAACAAGATCTTAATCTCGAGAATTTTTTGACATTCCCAATAATTGAAAAAGATAAAAACACAGTTTTTTTTATTTTAAGGTTGGTAGGGCTGGCTACTAGTTGCATTTAGGCAAGCAAATAATCCACAAAAAGTCCAAAACAAATTCCTCTTGAGGAGTTTTATTGAAAAATCGAAAATAAAAATTATTAATAATTCCAAACAATTTAGAGAGAGGGAGAAAAGAACTCCCTGCCACCCTCCTCAATGGATAAGATCTTAAATGTATCGTAATGTTTCATTTCTTTATAAACTTTCTCTCTTTCTCATTAAAAAATTCAGATACACGCTATTGAAGCTTATATTTTACGTGATTAAACTTCTTTCTTTAAACTTTTACACTTTTTTTTTTTCAAGTTTGAACTCTGATGAATGCTAAAATACTTAATCAACTAAGTGGCAGCTACAGATTAATGAAAACATTAGAAAATAAATACTACTCTGAATACCATCGAATGATAGCCCTTATATCTAATTTTATTAATAATTCGAAAGAAAAATTCTAGTTAGATATCTCTTATCGATGAGATAATTTATCCAGCGGTTAATTATGCGTTACTTCTACGTAAATTCAGTTGCATCACTGGGCCTTGACAGAATTCATTCTCCTACACAAAGAAATAGTTTTCTGTCTTCTATTTAAGGGTATTTCTGATATCCAAATTTCTTCATTCATCAAAGAATATATTTGTTAAATAATTTTCGAGATATTTGAATAAGAAAGATAATAGCGGCGGACAAGTGAAAAATTTTTCTTTAAAGTTTTTCACTTTTGTTAGTGACCAATAGTCGCCAATAAAAAAACACTCACTCTTGTAGGAGAAGTCTGCCAACGTATTAGAAAGTCTGTATGTATGCCAATGCAGGAGAAAGTCTGTATATCAATGTAGAAGAAAGTCTGTATGCCAATGTAGGAGAAAGTCTGTATGCCAATGTAGGAGAAAGTCTGAATGTCAATGTAGGAGAAAGTCTGTATGCCAATGTAGGAGAAAGTCTGTATGCCAATGTAGGAGAAAGTCTGAATGTCAATGTAGGGGAAAGTCTGTATGCCAATGTAGGAGAAAGTCTGAATGTCAATGTAGGAGAAAGTCTGTATGCCAATGTAGGAGAAAGTCTGTATTCAATGTAGGCCAATGCAGGAGAAAGTCTGTATGCCAATGTAGGAGAAAGTCTGTATGCCAATGTAGGAGAAAGTATGTATGCCAATGTAGGAGAAAGTCTGTATGTCAATGTAGGAGGAAAGTATGTATGCCAATGCAGGAGAAAGTCTGTATGCCAATGTAGGAGAAAGTCTGTATGTCAATGTAGGAGAAGGTATGTATGTCAATGTAGGAGAGTTTTGCAATTTTTAATAATCCACCAATAGCGATGATTTAATTAAAACAAAAGAGAGAGAGAGGGGGGAGGATAAATTTTTTTCTTCTTTTCTGCACACAATCAGTGATTGGTTTCCTAATTAATTCTCAACTAGTAGGGCAGGAGTGAGGGTAGAAGGGTGTAGGGGTGGGAGGGGAGTGAATTCCAATTTTACTCTCTCTCTCTCCGTATTGTTTCTGAAACGCCACATATACATGATCAATCCAATTTCATTCACCCCCTAAACAAGAGCATGGGGCTTAAAAAGCACGCATCATGATTGGAGAGAGAGAATGGTCGATTTCTACTCCCTCTTTATAAATATATACTATACTTCGTATAAGCTAGAGAGAGAGAGAATTTTAAAGTAACCTGACTAAAAACTAAAGATATTTTAATCGTCATTTGCATTTTCAATTCTCCTTTTTAATAGCTAGTCTGGAATTCTTAGCACGTCTTCTCTCTCTCTGGCTGAAATTAGCACACAGTTCAGAGGGAGGTGTCTCTGTTTTTCTTTTTTTTTTATTTAATATTTCTATATAGTAGTAAAAGGGTAGGGGAATATGAGAGGATAATGGATACATATAAGAGTATAAGTTTCTTTTAAACTATTCATTTATATTCTTAATCAATAAAATTTGTTGCTTTATTCTTTGTTTCTCTAACCTATATATAGGCCCTCGGGCTTGGTGTAGAGGTTAGTGTTCTAGCCTTCTATACCAAGGGTCGCGGGTTCGGATCCCAGGCAGTCCGATGATTTTATTTAAGCCATTTGGATAACAAATAAGAATGCTTGGACCCCCTAATTGTATGGTAATAAATTATTTGAGCTAAGAGCCAAAAAATAAATTTTTATTTAAATGTCGGAGGCTATGGAGAAGAGCAACAGTCACCACAATCGTTACAGTTAAGCCAAGTCAAACGCGGCGATTTCTCGGGTGGATACCTCCGAGGAATCAGCGTGCGGAACGTCCCCCGGTAGCCATCGGCATATATCAATTAAATACATATAATTAATTCTATATCCTAAATGTCCTCACTAGTCGAGAGGACAGAAGTAAAAAAAAATATTTAAATATTTATAACTTAAATTTGAATTTTTTTTTTAAATAACTATTTTTTGATAGTAGCAGGCGGTGCACAGAGCCATGAAAAGGGATTTAAGAGTGCAAACCCCGCAAAAAAATCCTCAAAAATTATAAATCTAAAAAGAAAAAAAAAAATTTTTATATAAAAAAAAAAAAAAATAAAAAAAAATAAAATATAAATTTTTTCAATTTGGGAAAGGAGATGGCCCTTTGGGTCAACGGGTCCCCTGGGTTTTGCCCCTGTGGTTTCAAATTTTTCTCTTTTAAAAGGAAAAAAAAAAGTCCCCAAAAAAATTCTCTCACATATATTTTAAAAATTTATAAAAATTTTAAAGGGGATATTTTTAAAAAAAAGGAGACAGAGAAAATATCTGAAGGAAAATAATTAATTAATAAATAAAAAAAAAATTATAATTAAAAAAAAGAAAAAAAAAAAAAATTTAAATAATAAAAATAAAAAAATAAAAAAAAAAGAAAAAAGAATAAAGTGCGCGGTGCAAGGAGGGGAAAGAAGAGAACGAGATCAAGGAGATTTTGGGGGTCCCTTTTTTCCCCTAAAGAGATAAAAGGAAACAAGAAAAGAAGAGGAAATGGAGAAGAAGGCAAAAAGGCGGAAAGATTTAAAATTAAACAAAAAACGGAAACGGGGTTGGGGTTCCAGGAGCAGGAATCCCAATTCCTATAAAAATAAAAAATAAAATAAAGATAGAAATTATAACTATTACCCAATTCTCAAATATAAAATCAATAAACCTAACCTCATCTCCCCCGCGTGCTGAATAAAATAAATTACAAATTAAAGAAAAAAAAAATGAAAAATTTATCCTTTCTTTATGCTTGTAGGTAGCAGAGCACAGATTATCAGAGTTGTTGCTGATAAAAAAAACCAACCACTTTGATTATTACCAGCCGGTTCTTCAAATATATGGAGCTGTGAGGATGGCTTGAATCTGGTGCTGATACGTCAGCCGTAAGGGCGTTAATTTAATTAAAATAAAAATTGCATTCACTAGCCTTGTTTTTCTTCTACAACTCCATCGCCCTCCATTAAACTTATAGCCACAGATCTTATTTTGGATTTGAAACAAAATTTCAAGAGAAAAATCAAAATTTATAACAATAGAGCAACGGAACATATTTTTTTTTTTAATTGCTTTTGTTTCATCGTTCCATTCTATTTTTGAAATAAAAAGTATCAGAATGGCTTAAATAAAACAACAACAGAGAGTTTTTGCTTGTTCATCAATATTTATTTTATCGCATGCAAAGTAATCTCTTCTAGCCCGGAAATGAGCCCCCCCCCCTTCGCTCATAACCTCTCGACCCCAATCGTTGAAAATGAAGAAAATATGAAAATGGTGTTAAAACGGAAAAACATTTTAATTAAAAAAAAAAAAAAAAAATTGTAGAATATTTATCATTGAACAAAATGTTTCGTCATTGAGCGTTTTTGCTTAAACAGACCGAACACTTTGTCCAATTATTAGGAGAATTTTTAATTATAGACCACATTTTTGTATTAAATATTTATTAAAAATATATAAATAACGTTGTACATTATTATTATTATAATTAAAAATTCTCTCCGATTGCCGCCCTGGCATCCTATAGGAGGGGGCAGGGGGGCAATATGTCTTCTTTTATTTCAAGATTTCCAAAGAAGAATGCAGCTAAATTTATTTCATTTAATTTTAATAAAAATTCTTAATCACTTGCTCAAGAATTTTTATTAAAATTAAATGAAATAAATTTAGCTGCATTCTTCATATTGAATTAAAAGAAGAAAATTAAAAATATTTATTTCTAGACCAGGCGCTGGAGGTAGTTGAGTATGCAAAATTTGAGGACCGAATTCTGACAATGGATTTGGGCTAAGAATAGCTCCCAGAATAAGGATCCGGATCTTGCCGGGCCAATTTTTGGTCCAATTTTTTTTTTTACCCCCCACCCCATAGGAAATCAATGGAGTGCATGCTAAGATGATGTGAAGATTTGCAATTATGGTCAAATTCGAGTACTTAAAACCTCAAACAATGAAAAAACTGTCTTGTCAGCAACTGAGGGATCCTCTAGAGTCCCCTGAGAAGTACTATCTTGCCACCAGTTGTGGTGGTCCCCTCTAACCCCTTCATCTCTTTTCTCTCTCTTTGTTATAAATTTAAATATACGGCTTTAACACCATGCCAAATTGTGGGGACCGGCAATTATGTTCATAATCCACTACCTGGTATCCCAATCAATGAAAAATACTATCTTGCCGCCAACTGCGGTGGTCCCCTCTAACCCCTTCACCTCTTTTATCTCTCTCTTTGTTATAAATTTAAATATACGGCTTTAACATCATGCCAAATTGTGGGGACCGGCAATTATGTTCATAATCCACTAGCTGGTATCCCAATCAATGAAAAATACTATCTTGCCGCCAACTGCGGTGGTCCCCTCTAACCCCTTCACCTCTTTTATCTCTCTCTTTGTTATAAATTTAAATATACGGCCTTAACATCATGCCAAATTGTGGGGACCGGCAATTATGCTCATAATCCACTACCTGGTGCTCCAATCAATGAAAAATACTATCTTGCCACCAGTTGTGGTGGTCCCCTCTAACCTCTTCACCTCTTTTATCTCCCTTTATTATAAATACACCAGGTAGTAGATTATGAGCATAATTGCCGGTCCCCACAATTTGGCATGGTTTTAAGACTACATCTAAATGTATAATAAAGGGGAGAGAAAAGGGGAGAAGGGTTAGAGGGGACCACCACAACTGGCGGCAAGATAGTATTTTTAATTGATTGGAGCACGAGGTAATGGATTATGAGCATAATTGCCGGTCCCCACATTTGGCATGGTTTTAAGACAGTACATCTAAATGTATAATAAAGGGAGAGAAAAGAAGGTGAAGGGTTAGAGGGGACCACCGCAGTTGGCGGCAAGATAGTATTTTTCATTGATTGGGATACCAGGTAGTGGATTATGAACATAATTGCCGGTCCCTACAATTTGGCATGGTGTTAAAGCCGTATATTTAAATTTATAACAAAGAGAGAGAAAAGAGATGAAGGGGTTAGAGGGGACCAGCCAACTGGTGGCAAGATAGTATTTTTCATTGATTGGGATACCAGGTAGTGGATTATGAACATAATTGCCGGTCCCTACAATTTGGCATGGTGTTAAAGCCGTATATTTAAATTTATAACAAAGAGAGAGAAAAGAGATGAAGGGGTTAGAGGGGACCACCACAACTGGTGGCAAGATAGTATTTTTCATTGATTGGGATACCAGGTAGTGGATTATGAACATAATTGCTGGTCCCCACAATTTGGCATGATGTTAAAGCCGTATATTTAAATTTATAACAAAGAGAGAGAAAAGAGGTGAAGGGGTTAAAGGGGACCACCGCAGCTGGCGGCAAGATAGTATTTTTCATTGGTTGGGATACCAGCTAGTGGATTATGAACATAATTGCCGGTCCCCACAATTTGGCATGATGTTAAAGCCGTATATTTAAATTTATAACAAAGAGAGAGAAAAAGAGGTGAAGGGGTTAGAGGGGACCACCGCAGCTGGCGGCAAGATAGTATTTTTCATTGATTGGGATACCAGCTAGTGGATTATGAACATAATTGCCGGTCCCCACAATTTGGCATGATGTTAAAGCCGTATATTTAAATTTATAACAAAGAGAGAGAAAAAGAGGTAAAGGGGTTAGAGAGGACCACCGCAGCTGGCGGCAAGATAGTATTTTTCATTGATTGGGATACCAGCTAGTGGATTATGAACATAATTGCCGGTCCCCACAATTTGGCATGATGTTAAAGCCGTATATTTAAATTTATAACAAAGAGAGAGATAAAAGAGGTGAAGGGGTTAGAGGGGACCACCGCAGCTGGCGGCAAGATAGTATTTTTCATTGATTGGGATACCAGCTAGTGGATTATGAACATAATTGCCGGTCCCCACAATTTGGCATGGTGTTAAAGCCGTATATTTAAATTTATAACAAAGAGAGAGAAAAGAGGTGAAGGGGTTAGAGGGGACCACCACAACTGGTGGCAAGATAGTACTTCTCAGGGGACTCTAGAGGATCCCCTCAGTTGCTGACAAGACAGTTTTTTCATTGTTTGAGGTTTTAAGTACTCGAATTTGACCATAATTGCAAATCTTCACATCATCTTAGCATGCATTCCATTGATTTCCTATGGAAATAAGAGGGGGTGGGGGTAAAAAAAAATTGGACCAAAAATTGGCCCGGCAAGATCCGGATCCTTATTCTGGGAGCTATTCTTAGCCCAAATCCATTGTCAGAATTCGGTCCTCAAATTTTGCATACTCAACTACCTCCAGCGCCCGCTCTAAATATTATTTTAATTTTTTTTTTTTTTTTTTTTTTGTTAAAAGAATTTGAACATTTTTAACTTTGCTCTTTGGGTAAAGTTTTTTTTTTGAGCCATTCTCTCTTAAATTGGAACACAAAACGAGCGTATAATTAAAAAGTTATTCTATTACTAAAGAAAAAAAATTATTGAAAAACTTTTTTCTGATTTATTGAATTTTTACAATTTTAAAGGTCGGTTGCTTCAGTTCTAATTAAGTAGCTATCCCTCTGATAAACTCGTTTATTATGTCGTTCGAGTCTTTTCTAGTCTGATGATAAGCTAATCATATGATTAAATAAGAGCTCAGATCCTAATTAACAAGCAAAGACCCAAAGTTTGGTATAAGGCTTAAATAAAGAGTGAAATAGGAACACAAGCCTGTTTATTATTTTTTTTTTTTTTGAAATTTTTAAATTTCTGCGCTAATTAATTCGCTTTAAATAATTATTTTAATTTTTAATAATTTTTATAAATGATGCCCTTATTGTGTTGCTAACTTCGCACTTCACTTTCCTTATATCTCAGATAGGCCCACTAATTATAAGTGAGTCCGTCTGTCTGTGAATAAAATATTTTAAGAACTACGGGATGAAATTTGATATTTAAGGTTGTTCGGACAGTACCCCTTAAGTGATAATAGAATCTAATTTTTTTTTTTTTTTTAATAAAATTAAAAATTTGAATGCATAAATTCATTAGGGTTTATTATAATTTGGTCGTGACCTATCTTAATTGACCTTTATAATTGAATTAAGTTAACAATATTATTATCAAAAATAATAAATACATGTCCTTTGACTTAAGTATTTTTTCACATAATATAGATCTGGCAACAAATGTTTATCTTTTATAGTGTTCAGTTGAATTTTATTTATAATATTACAATGAGTAATACAAATCAGTTTATATACAATGGGCGATTTGGGAGAAAAAATATCATAAGTTTGGGGGAAAAATTAAGTGAAAGCGTGAAATGCGTTTTATTTTATTTGGCGTTCCCACTTAGTCTGAGTCCCGTGACTTACTTATTTACAAGTATGGCGGACTGACATTTTCGTGAAATTTTTGTCTTTCTTGTTAAAATATGTTTAAAAGCCTTCGTCAGAAAATTTTGGTTTATATTTTTATTGAAGTGTTTTCTCTTTTAATAAATACACTTCATTGATTTGACTTTTTAACCATGTCATGTTTGATTTTTATTATTCATAATTCAGAGTACATATAGCAAATACGTAGTATCTCCATGACAATACTCATCACTTAGCTGTCATTGCTATTGAATATTTTTTTATTAATAATATATTTTCCATTAAAATTTTAAAACTATTCAAAAAGATTTTTTTTTTTTTTTGTAAATTAACTGGCTAATATACAAGGAGATCTATCAGATGGGGAGGATTTCGAAAAATCTCTATTCCATTAAAAGTTGTCACATATTTAGCTTAGGCCTTCTAAAGATTTTTTAGACAAATTGAAAAATATTTAAATCCTCCGGAATATGTGTAAGATTTGATTCTTGTTCAATATATTTTTGACCAGAGCACATGACTTATATTCAACCATTTTTTATTCTTTCTTTTCACTCTTATAATTCGCTTTTGATCTCTTAAAGTATAGAGTATGGGGAGAAAAGATGAATCTACTCTCTCTCTTTCACACACACACCCCCGTGCTTGTAACATCTTAGATGAATTAAATTCAGAACAACTACTATTAATACTTTCCCTTGCAAGATGCTAAGAACTCTTAAAAACTTTGTTGTTGTTGTTGATGATGGATATTATTTTTAGTTTACGACATTTTCAATAGACGATAATTTAACAAATGTCGATAAAACTCTTGGACACCTAAAAAAAAAAACTGATAAAACACATTTAGCTTATAGATCATTCATTACACAGATTTTTTGACACTTCACCACAATATAGTATATAAAACAATCTCTATATACTGTACTCTGAAAAATTATTCCTGGACGAAATACACAAGAAATAACTAGAGATTAAAAAAAGAGCCTTAACAATTGATCACTCTTCTACGATATTATTTTATTTTACCAACTTCATGCCTGGTCACCCTCAGTACAAAATAATGGTGGGCCCATGTCAAAACAATTTGCATTCAATGTTTAATAGGAAAGAGGATGCAGTCAAATAATTGAGTCTCTATTTGGTAATAAACACTCTTTATTGGGACGTTTCGGCTGGGATCAACCCTATCTTCAGCCTTCAAAGAGAATATTTAAATTTTATTATATAAATAGAGTTGTCATTAGTTCAGCCGAAACGTCCCAATAAAGAGTGTTTATTACTAAATAGAGGCTCAATTATTTGGCTGCATCCTCTTTCCTATTAAACATATCTCTACAGCCACGTTCTATTATTCAATTTGCATTCAAAACACTCTTTCCTGAAAAAAGAGAAAAATAAATTTTTACACACTTTTATATCCTGGAGCCGTTTATCAAATAGAATTTTTTTTTTTATCTATTAATAGAAAATGGAAAAAAAGTTTAAAAATTTCAATAATCTAAAAACTCCATTTTTTTTTTAATTTAAACACTGTGTATTCATAGTCCATATTTCTATGTAAAATTCACATTCATGAGAAGAAAATTACGGAATGCTATTATAGGCCTTATTGTATAAATCTATGGAGTCATGAAATTTTATTGACAGTAAATAATAACACACTGTTTCTAATAATTTGGTCATTGAGTTTATTGCATTATACATTTGCAATGGCCAATATGACCATGAGGAGTAATAAATTGACAATGGCTTGGCCCTGATGATGGTCCTATATGCGACCGAAACGTTGGCCCTGGCACTTTGCATTTAATAAAAATTGAAAAAAACAACTAGCTGCGTTGCTCATTGAAGATTTCCTGAATAAATCATATTAAAGTAACACCTCAATTAAATCTAATTTTATTGAGATTTATTTTAATGTTTTAGCCGATGTTTATCATATCACTCGACTGCGTCGGGTTGTACCTAGCCATTTGACTAGACCATTTTGTATAATAAAAGTTTATGTTGCTTTTCTTTCTTTTATTTTACCAGGTCATTTTCTCGTTTCTCGTTAATTTTTTGTAATCTAATATTCGCCATCTCCTTAATTAATTAATAGGTCCCAAAATGGCCTCTCTAATTTGATTCTCTTCAACATGTTTTTTATTTTAACAACAAAAATTAAATTACCATAAATGGCGTCATATTTTTTAAAAAATTGTTAACCCTTGGGATGCTGAGCTGAGCCTTGAGAGTCTATTGTGTTGCGTCAATTGATTTAATAGAATCGCGTATAAGCAAAGAATCTCTTCCTCATTTGTATGATAATCGACAACTAGATGACGCACGAAAATTCATCAATTCACTCGTGAAAATTATTTATTTCCTCATTGAAAATTTAATTGAAATTTATACTTGTTAAAACGTTTCTTTTCCCAGTCGAGGTGTCACCTTCTCGTTTATCCGATCGTCTAAAACAAAGTATTGGAATCGTTAAATAATTCGATATCGAGATTTTGATCCCTAATTTCTCTCTGTGTGTGTGTCTGTTTGTTTAAGGACTTTTTCGGTCAGTATTTATTTCTTAAAATTGGTAGCCAATTCATTTAAAATACACTTTTGTCCCATGGGTCGTCGGGCTACGACCACTAAATCCCTTCCACAAGACGCAAGAGAATGTAACACTGTGATGGGCCACGTTCAAATAAAAGAGCAACGGTTTGTCTACATTTGTAAATATCTTTATCAACTTTTGGAATAAATACAACAGGAAGCGACACTATAACACGATTAAAAAAAAAAAATCTGGTGTGACTGGCGCACAGCACACAACTTTCTCTTACCTTCGGTAATCGAAAGTTGTGTACTGTGCTTGTCACACCAGATTTTTTGTGTCGACATGTATTTAGTTCCCGGCAGTAGGGAATATTTGAATTCAGATGTAAAATTTATAAGTATGGGAAAATATTTATATTTTGTTACCATGGCAACCATTTCTCCTATCTTTTCTATGGAGTGCAAGAGTAAAGTGGTCTTCAAACAATTTTGAGGGCAAAACGAGAATATACATTTGAAAGAGCATCTAAAAAATAATTGATTTTTGAATTTTAATCAAAATCGTTAGAGCGAATTTTGAGAAAATCGAAAAAAACTGAAAAAGTACATCACTAAAGTACTAGTACTCTTTGGCCGATTTTGATTAAAAGCTTATTTTTCCGGTCCCGGGAGGTGTTTAACTTAAATATAAAATTTCAACCTCCTAGCTCAATTCCTTCATGCTTAAAATTGAACACACACACACCCACCCACACACACACACATCCACCCACCCACCCACAGACAGACCATGTCGCGAAAACCACTTTTTTGGATTCAGGGGACCTCAAAACGTGAAGATCCATCAAAATCTCGACATCGAATTTTTGACATGAATCCAATACTTTCTCTCTATATATATATTACATATATACATAGATAAGAGAAAGTAAAAAAAATACTATTATGAATACGAATATTATCGAAAAAAAAATATTTTCATCATTCACAAAATCTCAATCCAAAAATCTGGTGTGACCGCATTTTATCTATACAGCAGCGTTTTCCAAACTGTGAGGCGCGCCTCCCTAGGGAGGCGCGGACTAGTCTAAGGGGAGGCGCGAATATTGACCTCCAAGATCAATTTTCCAAATGATTGCTAGTTTTATAAATAAAATAATAAAATTTAGAAGATTCTGGGACGGAGTTTTTAATTAAAATAATAAATATGAATAAATAAAAAAAATATTTTTATATAAATTTATATTTTTAGTTCCCTCGGGGCTTGGTATAGGGGTTAGCGTGCTAACCTCGTAGACCAAAAGTCACGGGTTCGGACCCCAGGCAGGCCGATGATTTTATTGAAGCCATTTGGATACCAAATTAACTGTGTGTGTGTGTGTGTATGTGAGTGTGAATGAGAAAAAAGTGTGTGTTAAAAAAAAATAAAAATATTTTTTGTATTATTTTATTAAATGGGTAGGGGGGGGAGGGAGTCACGTCATACGATTAAATATTTTTAAGGAGGCGTTGTAACATTAACATAAACAAATTAAACTATATGTAAAACCCAAAGGCGGATCCAGGGAAGTTTTTCAGGGTTTTAATATTTTTCTGACTAGGCGCGAAGCTCGCAGAAGGCGATGGCATTGTTAATTATTTTATTTATTAAGATTGGATTTCAAATGGCTTAAATAAGAATTTCTGCACCTCAACATAAATACATTCTTAATAACGTTATCGTAAAAAGTCTTATATGGCCTAAGTTACCGAAAAGACCGTGTGAAAGTGTGTGTGAATGGGAAAAAAGTGGGAGTGTTTAAAAAAAAAAAAAGATTGAATTAGGGGTTGAAAAATTGAAAAAAATAAAAAAAAATGTTTTTTTTTAAATTTATTTTAGCTAAATCGAGGCCAAATAAATAGAAAACATTAAAAAGAAAAAAATAGCGTTGATTATTATTTTGATTCGGGGGGGATGAAGGGTTGATTATTTAAGAAAGGCCTTGGAATATTCCAAATCACTTGTTGACATTCTTTTCCATCTCTAAATATAGTTAGATTAGAGCAAACGGTATTTTTTTACTTTTAATAAAAAGGGAATTGTTATTTCCATCTGTTTTATTCCAAAACAAAGAGAGAGACGAATCTCTCGGTCAGTCGAGTCGAGCGCGTGGCCGAGCAGGCAGGCGCTTCTCTCTTTTTTGTGTTTAAAGTGAATCAAAGTGAATAATTAATATAGTGCAACCCACCCTGACCTCACCGTCAACCAGCACACCCTCTTGAGTGTCTTATTAAAGGTAATTATTATGCATTTTATCGTTGAAAGGAAAATGATAGAAACAAATAATTTGTCTGCGAAAAACGATTCTTTTGAATATGAATTAAAATTTTTGTATTTCACTTAGGGTAGAGGAAGAATATAAGATGTTGAAAGGGGGAGGGGGAGTGTAGGTGTCATTGAATAAAAATTAGTTGTTTATCTTCTTTATATATATAATTCTTCTGTACGTGTGTATGTGACTGAACTCCTCCTAAACGACTGAACCAATTATGATGAAATTTTCTGTGTATGTTTGTGAGACTCCCGGACAGGTTTTAATTCACAAATAACAATAAGTTAATGAGTAATTAACCGTTAAAATAAGAAAAAAATAAAAATTAGGAGAAAGGGTTGCCATGGTAAGAAAATATAAATATTTACCCATGTTTACGATTTTTTATTTATTTACATTTTGAATTCTAAAATATCGGCGTCAATTTTTTTGTCTATGTACCGGGAGAGTCCCGGAAAGGATATGATTCACAAAAAATCTTAAATTAATGAATAATTAACCGTTAAAACAATCTATATATTATAAAAATGAAAAAGAAAGGCGAGCAAGGGGGTCCAGGGGGCGCAGCCCCTGGCTAGGCTGGAAAGCCCCGCCGAAGGCGGGGCTTTGCGTCTAGTTTTTTATATTTTTTTTTTTTTTAAACACCCACACTTTTTTCTCATTCACACTCAACACTCACACACATATTCAGACAGTCTTTTCGGCAGATCAGGCCGTAGGCCTATAAGAGTTTATACGATAACCGTTACTAATTAATAATATACATATTAAGGGTCCAGGCATTTCTCTTTAAGCCATTTAATATCCATTTAGGACTGCCAGGGATCCGAACCCTCGACATTCGGTATAGAAGGTACGCACGCTACCAACTACACCAAGCCAGAGGGCATTTTTTTCTCAAGTCACCATTATTTACCATTATATTCTTTCTATATGGTCTATATTTTTGTTAATCAAATTTCCTTAATATACTTTTACACAGGGTAGGATTAATGGTTGAAAATTAAGATAAAATAATTTCAAAATAAAATAAACATTAAAATAATTACACTTGTCGACAAAAATGAACTTTTTTTTCTTTCACAAGAATGAAGATATGAAATTCTAGAAGTATTTTTCATTCTGAATTCAGATATGTAGTTAGAATTTTTCCATCAGGCACAGTTTTAGAGATATAGACCAAAATAGATTTTAGTCGAAAATGGGCTCTAAAACGGCTTTTTTTCATTTTTTTTGACCAGTGAGTGTACTTGTGTTTTTTTCTTTGCTGACGTTTTTGTTAATAATTTCATTAATAATTAGCAGATTTTTTTGAATGAATGATTTTTAGAAAGCCAAAGAACTATAGAATATCGATCATATATGTTTTTTGCATTCAGGGATATATAAAATTGTATTAGGGGTGAACAAAGCAAAAAAAATCTTGAAAATTTCGCTTTTTCTAAACTTTAAGCCGTTTACGGCACGTCTAAATGACCTCCGATTGGGCTGAAACTTAAAATTTATATGTATTCTAACTATCTGCATAATATGACGGGGTGTCGCGTTAAAAAATAATTTGAACATTCTAAATAAAAGCCGTTTTAGAGCCCATTTTCGACTAAAATCTATTTTGCTCTATATCTCTTTCAGAATTCAGAATGAAAAAATGCACTAGGTTCACTAATCCGATATCTTGTGAAAAAAACCTTGTCGACTAGTGTTATTTATAAATGCATTCAAATTATTTTGAGAGTTATTTCGCCAATCACCCCATAGAGCATTTATTTCCCATTCCGGAATATAACACTCAACTACACATGTCATTCGCTTTCTTTTTTTTTTCTTATTAAATTTTTCCACTTATAGATTTGATACATGTTTAATTTTTATTCGTTATTTATTTATTCACTTTGATTTGTTCCTTTGGGTTTTTTTTTTTTTTTTTTCTTTTTTTTTTCCTTTTTAGCCAACCCATTGAACCTTTCACGTTGTCTCACCAATTTACCATCTCAAGAGAACGGTCCCCCTCCATCGATTGCCAATTTCCGATAATTGACTCCTTTTAGGCTACGACATACAATGTGGGCGTTTTCTCGCTATTCAAAAACTCTCTTCTGATATATTATATCATTCATTTTGTAACAAATGATATATTTTCAAAATATCAAAGTGAAAAATTTTCTAAACAATGTCAATATTGATAATCTCAAAACCAAGGGGCGTGGGCTCGGGCCCCAGACACTTCGATGAATTTAAATACTAATTGCTATAAATAAATATGACTGGATAATAATTTCGGTTTCGGTTTATATAGAAACTATTTCAAGACCTGGAATTTAATTCATATCTACATATGTACATGTAAAAAAATCATAGAGAAATTTGATTAGGAAAATTATTAACACATGTTCTGTATTTAAACAAATATCATAGTAAATTTGGAGCTGAGGTTAATTGTTTTATAAATATAGGCCTACTAATGATATTTGTTTCTATAGGCCTACCATTTAGCAATTTTTCTAATGTAATTTTTCTATGTACAAATGAAATAATTTTTATATGTAGGGGAGAGGGCGGGACATTGGGACAGTACAAATAAAATTAGCTGTGTATAGTTTGGCTTTCAATATTATTGATCATATAATGTTATGTTGTTGACACTGATAAATGCACTATCTATTGCCATAGGCTTAGCGCTTATTCACCAATAGATGAATTAGATTTTTGCAATTTTCAAAAAATCCAAATTGTCCCAATGTACCTCTTGGGTGAGGTAGATTTGGACAGTGAAGAGGCAGATGTGGACAAAACCAATTTGTTTTGTTCTAAAAAAATAATTTGGTGAATAAAGGTGGCACAATCTAACACTGGTTCCCAACCTTTTTTGGCCCATCGCCCCTTTCTGGAGGCTGACTAACACCTATCGCCCCCCTTTTCATTTTCATTGTATGTCTAATTTTAATCTAAAGTGTAAATAATAATGCAGTTTTATTATTTTAAACAATTTTGTTACCCTAGATATCAGTAGCGTAGCCAGGATTTCTGCTTGGGGAGGGGGGGGCCCAAAAGTTTTATGAACCCCCCCCCCCCCCCATTCTCCAATAAACTTAAAGTGGAGAAATTTTTTTTAGATAATATAATAATTAAAAATAGAGACCGGATTTTAAGCAAAATGCTTATTGCTGAATTTTATAAGCAACCATTAGATATTTAATTTCTATACGAATTAGGAAAAACTAATTGTAAGTGCATTGAGATTGCATTTTTAATGCTTTTTTTGAGTTTTCATGCTTTTTTCCCCTTCGTGCTTATTTGAACTTATTTTACGAATATTTATAATTTTTTTTTTTTTTTTTTTAATTAAAAAACTTTTCCCATTCACACACGCATACACCAAGGACGTATATAAGGGCGGGGCGCCCCCCCCCCCCCCCAAATTTTCCAAAAACCCCGCAGTGTGAAAAAATATATCCCTGTAAAAAAATTTTTTTCCGCAGGGTGAAAAAATTTGGTTTCGCAAAAAAAAAAAAATTTCGCAGGGCGGGGCGGAATAAATTTAGTTTCTTTAAAAAAAAATTTGTATACGCCATTGGTATGAGTAAAAATTGCTTATTAGATGCTTTTTTTTAACTTATATGCTTATTTAACAACTTTTTATTCAAGTTTTTTATGCTTTTTTAAGCACTTTTTTTCCATTTTTTTTATGCTTTTTTGTCCGGCCTCTAATTATAAATAAGAAACAAATAAAAAAAAAAAAATTTTCTTGAAATAAAAAATAATTTTAATACAAAATTCGTAAATATTAGAGATTTTTTCAATTATTTATAAGTTTTTTTTGTTAGATTTTAGAATTTATGAGTTAATAAAATAATTATTAAAAAAAAAAATCATTAGGGAAAACATTAGGTATTTTTTTGTTTTGGAGAAGGCTTTGGAGGGGCCCTAGGCCCCCCCCCGAATACGCCACTGGTAGATATATAAAAACAGCCAACGCAGTTTTATCTGTTCACTCTTAGCTGTTGTAGTAATTGTTCAGTAGCACCAAAAACACATGATTTGAAATTTTGTCGCTTAGGTGGTTTCTGAAATAAACGATTCACTTAAAAAAAGAGAAAAAAAAAAAATACATACAGCCTTGGCCATAAGTATGAGGCACCCCTAAAAAGTTTGCATATCATATTTATTTCTTAAAATAAACTAAAATTTATTTTATAAATGTTAAATTAATTTAATAAAATGTTTATTAAACGCGTGATTATCTTATTTTAAAAGACGAAATACAATAGGTGTGTAAAATATAAAATTAACGTTATTTTGTCAATTTCTTTAAATAGCGTAAATGTCTTGATACATAGGTAAAAGTTTAAAAAAAGGTGTGGGATTGACTTATTTATTTAAAAAAATATCCTTTTGCTTGAAAATGCCAAAAAATTTCCAAAAAAAGTGTAAAAATACAAGTGATTCACGAACAAGGCAAGTCCCAAGTAGAAATTGTCAAAATAGTTGGATATTCACGAAATGCAGTGCAATCCGCACCTAAACGATTTTCAGAGACTTGTTTTCATAAAAATAAATTAAGATATGGGTCGAAAGCGTGTCACCACCAAGCTCCAAGATAGAATACTCTGTGAGAGACTCGCTAAAAAATCGGAAAAAACGTCTTCTGACCTCGCTGCAGCCTTTTTGGAGTAAAATAAAATTTTAATTAGTGCTTGTACAGTAAGAAGACGACTAGGGGAGAGCAGGCATGAAAGGGTAGAAGGCCAGGAAGAAGCCCTGGTTCACGGTAGCCAACAAGAAAAAATAGGGGAAAAAAGATAAATTAATATAAACTGTTTTTTTTAAGTAGACATTGCATAGATATGAAAAGTAACCATTATTTTTTGTTTAAATGAATGTAATACCCTACTTCAAAGTTGGATTCATTGGATTAGACAACACAGGACCAGTTTCTTTCCGTCAAATGTTTATTATGATTCATCTATTTTAGACGCTTTTTTTTGTCTTTTTCTTGGCTTTTTCCTGGCCTTCTACCCTTTCATGCCTGCTTCCCCTAGTCGTCTTCTTTAGATTGTTCAAGCACTAATTGAAATTTCATTTTACTCCAAAAAGGCTGCAGCGAGGTCAGAAGACGTTTTTTCCGATTTTTTAGCGAGTCTCTCACAAAGTATTCTATCTTTGGAGCTTGGTGGTGACACGCTTTCGACCCATATCTTAATTTATTTTTATGAAAACAAGTCTCTGAAAATCGTTTGAGTGCAGATTGTACTGCATTTCGTGAATATCCCACTATTTTGACAATTTCTACTTGGGACTTGCCTTGTTCGTGAATCACTTGTATTTTTACACTTTTTTTTGGAAATTTTTTGGCATTTTCAAGCAAAAGGATATTTTTTTAAATAAATAAGTCAATCCCACACCTTTTTTTAAACTTTTACCTATGTATCAAGACGTTTACGCTATTTAAAGAAATTGACAAAATAACGTTAATTTTATATTTTACACACCTATTGTATTTCGTCTTTTAAAATAAGATAATCACGCGTTTAATAAACATTTTATTAAATTAATTTAACATTTATAAAATAAATTTTAGTTTATTTTAAGAAATAAATATGATATGCAAACTTTTTAGGGGTGCCTCATACTTATGGCCAAGGCTGTAAATACAAAAAATATTTTTTTTTTTTTTTTTGGGGGGGGGAGGGGGCTGTATTAGTAAGTAGCCCTGGGGCCCGTCAAGTCTGTCTGCGGCCCTGTCCACAATATAATATCTTGAATATTATATATAATTTCTTATTTATTAGTGTCCACATGTGCCTCTCTCTAGATGTCCCAATCTACCTCAATCATGTTTATAAACAAAATGAGGCTATACAAATAGCTAAAATAAATAATTACATCTGCATGTACCGAAATAGTAAGAATAAACAAGTGCACTTATCTCTAATATTTCAACTGTCTTAATTCAAACGTTCATATGGAAAATAATCGACCTCAAACGATTTCCGATTTTTTTTACAACGCAGGACAAATATGATGTAGCAACGTGTAACTAGCTATGGCGTAGCTTGTCGCTGTTAAAATTTTTCTATAATAAAATGGGTTCTTAATACACCCTAATGGTCAAAGAGTACAATCTAACTTTACATTTAGTAGCGCTAAAATTTGAATGTCCCAATGTGCCTCGTGTCCCAATGTCCCCCCCTCTCCCCTATATATTTCATTAAATTCCTGGCCTTGAAAATTGTTTCTACATAACCCCAAACTCAACAATGGCGCTGAGTCGGCCAAAATAAGTCTCTACCACCAACAAAAATTATAATCATTCAAATTTAAACAAATTTGGAATTTTATTGGCTTTAATGAAGTCCAACTCCACAAATTGAAAGATATAATTTCTAACATTATTTAAAATTTTATTGACAACGCCTTGTTTCAGGATTTCGGGGGGGGGAGTCCCCATTTCCCTAGTGGCTGATTAAAACAATATATGGTACATATTTAGATTTTATTTTTGACTGCAGTCAAATAAAACTTCCTACATTTGAGAAATTTGGATGAAAAATTGTACAATCCCCCATTTATTCGTTATTATTTTTCACTTTGCCCACCAACATAAGGTTAGATTGGTATAGTTGATGTTATCGTATTTTTGTTTTTCGTTTTCTTTTATTAAATTCAAAGTTAGTAAAGAAAAAGACAACTATTCTTTTTTCTTTTTTGCTTTTTTTCTAAAAAAAAAAAAAAAAAAAGACGAATGAAATGATAAAAGAGAAAGGATCTCAAAGTCTCTCTCTCTCTTTCTCTAACTTAACTTGATTGTCAGACATGGAGACAAAAAAAAAAATAATAATAATAAAACTAGAAGCGTTAGGAACATCAAATTTTTACGAGAAATAAATTAAATAAAAAAAAAAAAAAAATCATAAGTCATTTCTTTTTTTTTTTTTAGAAAGCAAAATATTTTTAAAATCTCCAAATGAGGAGGGCTTGCTTATTATAAATATTAAAACTTACTTTATTTAAAATTTTAAAAATAATTCTAAATGCGCCACTTGGTTGTTCGTGCCAGGCAGAGGGTGTCTTCGCCCACCTGGAGAATTCGTCAACTTTCTCGGGCCCGCCTGCATATGTCATAAATTTTTTGACAATTAATATACATATCTGGTTCATTAAGAAATATATAGGCCCACAGTTCTTAATTTATCATAACTAGGGATGAAACGATACCACTGGGGTATCGGTACTTTTACTCGTACCGGTCGCAAACTATTGATACCAACTAGATATCGATTGAAAAGTATCGATACGTACTTGTATCGGTCAATTTTTTCGCACAACAATTAAAGATAAGCAAAAACAGCAGTAAATACTGATATTGTCCTCGGGCTTGGTGTAGTTAATAGCGCGCCTGCCTTGTATACCAAGGGTCGAGGGTTCGGATCCCAAGCAGTCCGATGATTTTAAGGCTTTTGGATATCAAATGGCCTAAATAAGAATGCATGGACCCCAATATATATACCGGTATAGGCCTATTTTCATAACGGTTATTGTATAAAATCTTAGTCCTGGGATGACCGAACTGGAGCTCGATGGTTTTTTCTTTTGATAAAATTGGAATAAACTATATATATTATACCTCAGTAAAGTACTAATACTTGAAGTTATTACAAAGTTAAAATCTAGCTTAATCTCATATTGTTATTCAAAATTTGAAATAATTTT
>JAKCPI010015706.1:0-30378 GCA_023213315.1 Euborellia annulipes | reverse complement strand
CCATGGGGAACATAAACATTAGCACCCTAACAGGTTTGCAAGACGCCTACTAGTTAGGCAACCCAATCGACTCACCACTACATATGCAGTGTCTGTGTGAATTTACCTGAGCTAGGGTTCTGAGGGTCTTTTATGATAGACCATAAACCAACCCTTTTGAACAATCTATAAGCGATATAGCGTAGCCCTTTTCATATCAAATGAATTTGATCTCAAATTAATAGAATTTCAACATTTTAATTAATCTTATCTTCTTATTTGGAAAAAATTAACTTATTTCACAATTTGAACGAAACTTGTGTCCCAATTTTTAGTAAAATTTTTCCGATATCTATAGACCTTTATACCAGGTAATAATATCTCGGGGCGTTAAAATATTCTTATTTATATTCTTAAAAAAAAAAAAAACTGTTATTTCGGATTTTTGTAACGAGAGGTCTTACAACATAGAATGTGGCATGTTCAGACAATAGATAAAATTTAAATAAAATAAGAGAAAGTAAAAATTTGCGAATTCTTCTTTCTATCTCCGCAATGCAAGAAGCCAGATCGATGAAATTTAATAAATAATTCTTGCCCTAAAATTGGAGATCTGTTTCAAATTTTGTAGTAAATACTTCAACCGGAAGTAGGCCTACTTTACCTAAGATTATAGAAGTATTTTAAAAATGTAATATTTTTTAGTAAAGAAAGTGAGAAAGAAATGCACTTCTCTTTTGAGTAGCAAAGTGGCGAAAATATATTTCAATTCTTTGCTATCGATTCTGGCCTATTAATTTGTTGCCCGGCTATTTAAATGTATGGTATATGTTTATAAAACTTTCAAACCCTTCTTACCAAGAATGGAATTAGGCCACTTTCAAAATTAATAACCAGATTAAAATATTTTTTAAAAGGTAATTTTTATAATCTTAGGTAAAGTACTAACTACTTCTGGTTGAAGTATTGTAATTACTCCAAAATTTGAAACAGATATACAATTTTAGGGTAAGAATTATTTACTAAATTTCACCGATCTGGCTACTTGCATTGCGAGATAGAGAGAGGAATTCGCAAATTTTTATTTAAAATGTATCTATTTTCCAAAGGGATGGTTTATGGCTTCTTCATAAAATACCCTCAGAACCCTAGCTCAGGTAAATTCACACAGACACTGCAAATGCAAATGTAGTGGTGAGTCGATTGGGCTGCCTAACTAGTAGGCGTCTTGCAAACCTGTTAGGGTGCAAATGTTTATGTTCCCCATGGTAGATAGTTAACAATTATAAAACTCACTTCATCCTTTCACCACATAGAATGTTATTGATTACGGTCAATGCTTTTAAGAAGAGAATGCGTCTGGTGGTTGCTCTGTAATTTCATGGCTAAAGGTTGATAAAAAATTTAACATAACCCGCGACATGATCGCAATACTTTCTCTCTATATATATTTCATATGTGGGATAAGAGAAAGTAAAAAAAGTAAAAATGCATTCTCAAAAATTAATAAGAGAAAGTAAAAAGTGTCCTTTATATATCTGAAATTTTTGCAATTATTAATAATAAATTCACCTGGATTAAATTTCTTTTACCAAAATAAAGCATTTCGACGCTCTCAGTAGAAAAGTGCCTAACTCTACTTTTTTTTCGAAAATCATTTTTTTGTATTTTCTGTTGGAAAATATCATTCTTCTTATGCCCTGAACTGGGTAAGAGCGTAATTCAAATTTTTCAGTTTGAAATCCATTAGATTCTGCATCTATTGATATTATTACAATTGGCAGGTCTGCATAGTGAACCTTTTGGGACACACACCAGGGACACACAGGGATCCACAAGGCCGCACCAGGGACACAAATTTTTGTTCTGGTCACTTTCGATCTACTGTGTGTGCCCTGGTGAGGGCGTGTGTATCCCTGTGTGTCCCTCAAGGTTCACTATGCAGACTAGCTGCGATCATTTTTTACTCGGGCCGGGCTCAAGGGATATACCGCCCCTGCCTCTCTCTGCTACCCTGCACATAGATTTTCCTGCGAGAGTTCCTGGCTGGAACTCTTTTGATTAACTCTTATACCCTAAAGTGGAACTATATTTGATTTTAATGTGAGAAATCTATTATGAGAAATTCATTTTATTTCAAGGTTTGTTTATTTTTATTTACTAAGTCAGTAGGTCAAAGTCCCATAATAGAACGAATTCGTGAAAGAATGTCCTAATGACCAAATTGTGGGCAATAAAAGTAGCTATAGAATAATTAAAAGACCCTCGTAACTTGCAAGTTTGAAATTCTTTTGTTTAATGTCTTCTTAAGAATTATTGAATTATTTAGGGGTAGTTTTAGTTTATTTCAATGTCTTCTAAATAAAAGTCATGCAATAGAATCAAAATGTTTTTATTCCATGATTGAGATCCCAGGAGTATAATTTGAATAAACAATAATTTATAATTTATTTTAATTATCTTCTTTTATAAACAACGAGTTACCAATTTAAGCCTTCTGACCCTGATGTTTCGAATTAAACAAAACTGTGCAATTTGAGTCAGCAGTTGTTTTTTTTTTTTTTTTTTTTTTTTTTAAGGAAAAAAATTCCATTAACGCATTCCAACTCCAATAAGGCCACTTTAGTTTTTAAGCTCATTGGATAAGCATTTACATTGACTTTAGAATTTATTTTTTATAGGAAAAAACATTTTTCTTTCCATTCATGTAATTTATAAAGGATATTGTTTTTAGAGGTAATTAGCAACATTTTCTATTCCTTTTCAGTATATAATGTTTTTAAATTGTCACAAAGATTATTATATTTTATGTTGTCTTTATAGGATGCGTTTAATATATCAAATTTCCTCTGAAGAAAAGAAACATTATAATATTCATGTAGTTTGTATTGCATCTCTCAGAATCATATACGTATTTTTAATCTATTCAAAGCAGAGGCTGGGAATCATTTAAAATAAATAGATATAATTAAGGACGAGGCCTAAATGGCTTTAGATGCCGAAACAGACGGGAAAAAAGCAGAGGTATAGTTCATTACTGATATACGAGATAAAATTTATTTAAATAGGCTTAATTTAAATAAATATGAATAGTTTCTACATACTCAAAAAGACAATAAAAAAATTAATAAGTAGTTTATATAATTCATTTGGGAACCATTATAAATTAAAATTTAGGCTTATATCTTAAATATAGGTGAAATTAAATTTTTTAATGAGAAAATATTGATAAATTTTAATTTTATGAATACGTAGTAGTAGTAGACGTACTTACTAATGGCTCATATCTGAAGATTACCAGAGCTAACAGTAAGACTGATATTTCTTCACTGTTTTAAGAAATATATGAATTTTATTATTTTAAAACTTTTTTTTTATGGAAAGATTTTACATTTATTTATTTTATTATATTTAAATAAATTAATAACCCCTCCCCCTCTATCTCTTCAAGACAAAATTAAGCAAAAAAATTCTTAAACTACTTACGTAATACTTCATTAGCTTCTATTTGCTATGCTTCTCTTTTCTCTCACCAAGGGTTCAAAAATGCCAAAAAGGTAACAAATTCAGATCTACCATTTTTAGTATTTTCACAATCTGCGGCTTTTAGCATTTTACACTTATATATATCCAAGATTATTTAAAAAATTTGACAATTCATTTGATTGAATCTGTAGCTTTACCTTCAAACAAGACTTTCAATGATATACAATAGCTATATTACGATACAATATATTTAGACACATTTATTTACACCATTTCGCAACCAAATTGATTGTTAAACGTATTTTATTTTTTAAAAATATCAATTTTTGGTTCGTAGAAGGAAACACTATTCATTTAAAGGCCAGTGAAATATGAGCAGATTCCACTAACAGAACAAGCCAGATGTTACAAATGTGCGAAAATTATCATAGCCATTGCAATCCAATTTATAACAATGTTATTCAAATTATTAATATTAGTATATGTATATATAATTTAATATATTTGCGTAATAAGCAATTTAAATCGTATTAGTGTTATTTAGATTTTATTTTTTTTAATTTCAACGCCCAAGGCGTCATCTGCGTGTAATATTAAAGTTGAAAAGGGCGTAAGTGGCCCTAAAGAGGACAGACGAAGGGCTTCTTCTCAGGGTTTCTTTCTTCAATTAATCTATCTGTCATCTCCAACCCAGATTGACGCCTTATATTATTAAAAGGGTCTTGAAAGTGAAATTTAAAAATGATCTCGTCCACGAGATGAAAATAAAACTGAATCAAAGACACGAGGAAAATAATTATAACATAATTAAGATACTAGATCTAAGTAAATTATTAAAAAGAAAAAGATAAAGTTAAACACTTACCTTAAAATTTTTTTAAAATGAAATCTTATAATCTATACTTTTCAAGTACATATATAACTTATTGAATATAAGTTGTATATACAGTATTAGGTAGGGTCCGACCGAAACAAGATTTTCAGCCGAAACCGAATATTCGGCCTCAATCTTAGTTTCGGCCGAAACCGAAACCGAAACTTGTCTTTATATATATAATTCTTCTGTACGTGTGTATGTGACTGAACTCCTCCTAAACGACTGAACCAATTATGATGAAATTTTCTGTGTATGTTTGTGAGAGTCCCGGACAGGTTTTGTTTCACAAATAACAATAAGTTAATGAGTAATTAACCGTTAAAATAAGAAAAAAATAAAAATTAGGAGAAATAGTTGCCATGGTAACAAAATATAAATATTTACCCATGTTTACGATTTTTTTACTTATTTACATTTTGAATTCTAAAATATCGGCGTAAATTTTTTTGTCTGTGTACCGGGAGAGTCCCGGAAAGGATATGATTCACAAAAAATCTTAAGTTCATGAATAAAATTAGCCGTTAAAATAATCTCTATATATAAAAATGAAAAGGGAAAATGTATGTACCGGTATGTATATAAGTATATGTTTTATAGAAATCCACAATTTTCAATGAAGGCGAGCAAGGGGGGGTCCAGGGGGCACAGCCCCCTGCTAGGCGTAAAGCCCCGCCGAAGGCGGGGCTTTGCGTCTAGTATTTCCTATAAAAACATTTATATTTTTTTTTTTGAAATTTTTTTCCCCTCTTTTTAGGGAGACAAAAATTTTTTCTCCTTCAAGTGCAAATCATTTGACCTTTTTTTTTAAGACTCAAGTTTCGGCCAGCCGAAAGTTTCGGCTACTTTTTGGCCGAAACCGAAACTACGGCCGAAACCATGATTTTTGGCCGAAACCGTAACCGAAACCGAATATTCGGTCGGTTCCTAATATTAGGCTTCTTTCTTGTTCCTAGTGATTTTTTTAGTATTTTCAACATTTTAAGCCATTTAAAATTTAAATGAAAACACATAAATATTAATTTCAATAAACACATAGTGATATGGTGTATATTTATTTATATTATTTGGTATCTTCAATTTAAATAAATTTTCACCCATAATCCATATACAACCCTTAACCTTATCAATATTAAAATATTATTATAATGGATAAGGAGATGGAGAGATGTATAGTCTATGCCTGTGAAACTCTCAGAACATTTCGGTCCAAATTTATCCAATCATCATCACAAGATTTCTTTGGCGACTCGTCCAAAGGTTAAACGAGAACCTGTAGCGGAAACAACATTGAAGGAAAATAATTTTAAACAATTAAGATACATTTTTACTAACATACTGGTATATACAGTATAAATATTTAAATATAATCTCTGCTACTTTACGATGTGGATAGCATTACTTTTTATTTATTGTCTATTGATCATTTCTCAAGTTAAAATCTTTAATTTTATTTTCGAACCCAAGTAAAAAAATGATTAAAAATGATCCACACGCCCGCAGCAGGTGAACCTTTAGGGATATACACGCCTACACCAGGGACACACAGGAATACACACGTCCGCACTAGGGACACACACAGTAGATCGAAAGTACCCAGAAAAAAAATGTGTCCCTGGTGCAGGCATGTGTATCCCTGTGTGTCCCTGGTGTGGGCGTGTATATCCCTGAGTGTCCCTCTAGGTTCACTATGCAGACCTGCTGCGGGCGTGTGGATCCCTCGATTATTTTTAATCATTTTTACTCGGGAATTTCCCATATCAAAATGGTTGTCTAACCCAGTATTTTATTATTAATAGTATAAACATTTTAAAAATTTTATTCACTATTCTTTATTACATTTAATTTAAAGCCAGCTATTTTTTCTAATTAAAAGTCACTTTAATGAATCCCCAAGTGTGGTTTTTTTCTCTAAAAATTTTCCTCCAATTTAATGAATTAAATATCATTTAAATAATAACTTTCATGTTGTATTTCCTGATAAAGTTTTTTTTAATAATTATTTATTTTCAAATTTTAGTTTCTACTCTTTGCATTTCAGCTAATCTAATCCCCCTCTCTTGATCTTTTTTCTTGCTAAGCGACTCTTCATATTAACCAAAAATGATTACTCTAGTTTTTATTTAGAAATAAAAATTATTTCTAGATCTCGTTATTTAATTGTTACAGTGCCTGCTCTCTCTGTCACGGCGGTGTTGGGAACAGACGCCCTTCTGCCCTGTGATGTCACAACACCCATCCGTAGAAATGACCAAGTCAATATGGTACTCTGGTTTAAAGATCAATCGGGAGTTCCTCTATATAGGTGAGTGATGATACTATTTTTACATATCTCTTTTATTGGCCTATAATTTGAACTAAAATTTGTAAGTGTAATCGGATAATCTTCAGATAACGGATGTGAAATTGCAACACAACTCGGATTAGTGGTATTTTAACTAACACGTGTGAATTAAAATCCTGCTTGTCACTAAAAGATATCCAACAATGTCAGTCTCCTATTGGGATAGAAAATTGAGAGATAATCTCAAACCTAGTAAAGCACAAAGGGAGAGTAGAGATGGTAGAGAGAGATTCGGAGAGTAGAATAAGAGCTAGATGGGAACTCCATTCTTAAATTTCAATTCAATTTCAGAGAGGTACTAGAATATTTTGAAATTTCATGATATAATAAAAAGTATCATAAAACATAATTAGACATTAATCATATCTCATTCAAAAACATGGCTTTTTTCTTACTCGGCGAGTCTTCGTATAAGTAAAGTCGAAGATTAAATAATTTCAAATTACATAAAAAATATGTCAAACTTTCATAAAACATGCATATATTTTTTTTTTTTTTTGACTTTTTAATAAACAAACGAAATTATTCAAATATGTAAAAAAAAAGGGAAAAATACAAACAGATAAAAAAGAGATTTTGTTAGAAAAATCCAGTTAACACATTATTTTCCCATGACAATGCATACAGCAAATAACTGGGTGGTGGTGGGGATGGTTGTTTGTGATGGTGTTTACAGGTCAGTCAGATGTAAATTTTATCATTTACAAACATGTCAGTGGGAGTAAAATTAAAAATCTCGGACTAGAAATAAGTAAAGAGTGGAGCGAATGGTCAAGTTTGGGCATCCGTGACGTCACAGGCAGAAAGGTCAATGGCGCATGCATCCCCTCTCCCTCCTTTGGCGGTCATCCCGGGGTTAAAAATATATTCTACTCTACGATACGAATTTACTCTCACAATCCTTCACGCTAATTTAAGCCAAATATGTTTGTTGGCATGCTAGTTAAAATGACTCTTAGCTTTCTTTTGTTTTATATACATAATTAGTAAAATATAGGCATATTTTTAAAAAAATATTAAAAATTTAATTTTTTTTTCATCTCGTCCAATTGAACAATTATATTTTAATTTAAAATATAACTATGGAATTTTCTAGAAAATATATTTATAACTTCCGTTTTTAATGAAATGCATAATTTTTTTTTTTTTCATTTAGATAGTAAATTCACAAAACGAGATACAAATTTGCTTTAAATTCAAGCAGCCTAGGCATAGAGAATAAAAAATTAAAAATATATATTGATATGACTAAACTGACTAATAGTAGAGTACTTCCTAATAGATATTTCTATATTATAAAATTATTAGTATCTTTAATAAAAGTAAAAAAAGTAAAAATAAGATTTTTCAAAATGAATTTCTGTAATTTTAATCATTATATTTCTTTTGTCTTTATTATCTGAAAATAATTACTTAATTTGAACTTTAGCCAATAAGTTTTGTTTCTTAATTAATGCTTTTTAAACGCATTTATCTGGACAGCCCTTTCAAATTATTCCGATCTCAAATTTCGGATATAATATCTATGCTCATTATATAAAGCAAGACAAATATCGGTCTAGTTAGAGGTGTACTTGATTTGAAGTTTAACTATTCTCTTTACAAATAAACCCATCTAAATAAAAATTTTTAATTAGAATTGCCAGCGATTACAACACCTCTAGTAATGAACCCGAGAAAATAATTTGTTTAAATTTTTTTTTACTAAAATAGTAGTTTATTAAATAGTAATTAGATCCATAAATAACATCAACTAAAAAGATGAAAATAAATTATATGCATAAAATATGTGTGGGCGCTCATCAATACGTATTTAATTTATTATTATAATATTTTAAGTTTCAATGAACTCTCACACACTTTTATTTTTTATTATCATAAATATTTAACAATTTTATGCAAATACATTTTTCCTCTTTTTAAATAAAAGCTAATTTTTTTTTTCATTTATTTTTTATCGTAATATGTATCAATCGTTTTGGCACATAGACCAACTAATATTTGTTTGAACATGTTAACAGTTAACAGTTGATACATAAAAACAGTTTTAATATCTATTTCAATAATGAACTTCCTACTAAAAGCCTCTGGTCTGCATTTAATTTTAGAGGGCTGATGCAAAATATATTTTTTTTGTTCTTAATTAATTAAGATTTAGTTTTATTTGGACTTAATTTTAGGGACAGGTTTCCCATCGAGCTATTTAGGCTATCACGGATTACGACCGTAGTGGTATGGCCCCCCAGGGGGTGAAGATTATTTGCCACTTTTCTATCTTTTCAATAAAGGTGGAATTCCGAGCAACGCGACAGAGCGGCAGCGTCAATAGCGTCACTGTAGCCGTGACACTGCCGTGACGTCATTGCCGCTCTGGTGGCAGTGACACTGCCCCGTTGTTCTCGATCGGCCGCTGCCGGAGCGTTGTCATAACAAAACAATAAACAAAATGGCGGACTTCAACGAAAATGAAGATGAAATATTGATAGAATTAACATTTTTTAGGTAAGGACAATAGGTCGCGTTTGTTTACTGACGCCGACATCGGAAGCCACAAGCGCGACACTGTCGCGGCTGCAGTGACGCTATTGACGCTGCCGCTCTGTCGCGTTGCTCGGAATTCCACCTTTAAGGTTTTTCATTCATTTCCTGGAAATTAGGAAGCAACTGATCCCAGGCACATGACAACATTTATTAATTGCAATTTGATTCATTTTAAATAAAGATTACAAATACAAAATTTATTTGTAAAATATGATAATTGTTTTATCTTCTCTCTACCTAAGAAAATAAAATTAATTATGAATCAGGAATGTTAGCGTATACATTATACAAAGATTTTTCATTTACTTCATATTAATTCGCTTATTTCATCAAATGACAAGAAACTCAATCATTTTAACTCGAGCAAAGTTATCTAATTTATTTTTATGGTTTGTTAGATTTGTACCAAGTTTTCTAATTGATTCGGCAACTAGTATAAAATATTCATTTAATTTATAAAGTTGCTGTTGATAACTGTTATAATTGAGATATTTAACTGAAAATTAGAGAAATTTGTACCTGCTAGAATTCTATCAGAAGATATTAATTAACTTAATCTAAAGCTTAAAACAATTTCAAGTTGATTAATAGTTTAAACACACACAAGCAGCGAGTTAGATTATAGAATTCCAAAATTAAGATAAAATAATTTACTTAAATTTTATAATACAATTATAATAATAATAAAAATTATTTAAAAATAAAAATCTGGGTGACCCTGAAGCTTGATTTTTTATACCAGAGTAAATATGATTAAAAATGACCGAGGGATCCACACGCCCGCAGCAGGTCGGCATAGTGAACCTTTAGGGACACACAGGGACACAAACGCCAGGGGCACACATTTTTCTTCTGGTCACTTTCGATCTACTGTGTGTGTCCCTGGGGTGGGCGTGTATATCCCTGTGTCCCTAAAGGTTCACTATGCAGACCTGCTGCGGGCGTGTGGATCCCGCGATCATTTTAAATCATTTTTACTTGTGTAAAAAATTAAAAAAAAGTATATCACTAAAGTACTGATACAAAGTTTCCCAAAGAAGAGCCCTAACCCTAATTTCAATTGATTGGTATCCAATTCAATTAAAATAAATGTTTTCGCCTGGAACTGGATGCGATTCCTCCGCCTTTGGTACCTACCATTAGGTAATACTCTACATCTCAGCCATAGGACCTCAAATAAAAACAAAAGATATTTTGTTAAAAACACGCGATATTGACTCGTATTTATTTAATTATTATATATTGTATTGTACTTACTTTGATATTGTTTTACTATTGTATTGTTATTTTTTATAGTATTTATTGATAATTTATAATTTTATATTATCATACTTATATATAAAAGGCTAAGAGGGTGTCCGATGTGTGAAACAACCAATCAGGCCTCAGGGATAGCGCCATTGTAACAAAATATAAATATTTACCCATGTTTACGATTTTTTTTATTTATTTACATTTTGAATTCTAAAATATAGGCGTAAATTTTTTGTCTGTGTACCGGGAGAGTCCCGGAAAGGATATGATTCACAAAAAATCTTAAGTTCATGAATAATTAACCGCTAAAATAATCTCTACATATAAAAATGAAAAGGGAAAATGTATGTACCGGTATGTACATAAGTAGGCGAGCAAGGGGGTCCAGGGGGCGCAGCCCCCTGGCTAGACGAAAAGCCCCGCCCACGCGGATGGCGGTGTGGCCTTACCTTGAAAAAAAAATTATTATATAGAAAATATTAAATTAACATAATATGTTCTTGGATTTTGAAGTCAAAAGCTAATTTAAATTTTTTATTGATTATCAGTGATTGATAATAACTCCTAGTGAGCCTTTTCTTCGTCTTAATGTCATAGATTATTATTTACTTTTTTGTTTTGTCACCTTTTCTTATTTCCCCTCTTCACATGATATCATCGGGCTTTGTTATTACTCGAGAAAAATAAACATAAATTATTTGACAACAAGAAAAATAAAGATTTTTGGCAACCCTTGTGGGTATTTCATCTTCCATTCAAGGTTTTTTTTTTTTTTGATATTTGCACCATGTTATAAATTTAGTTTAATAAAAAGGTCACGAGGGCGGAATAGATGTTGGTTACAAACATCATCCTGAAAATGATTGTCTCAAGGAAGTTCTTAAAAAAAAAAAAAAAAAAAACTAGAAAAAACTTTGATTTACAGGTCATTTAGATAATTATTTGTTCCAAGAGAAAATTTATATTAAACTGTTTACGAGTCTAGAAAATAAACCTAGAGGAAATAATTTTCCTTTTTTTTTCTTATTTCGGGATCGGTAAAATAAGAAAAGCGAATGAGAGAAAAAGTAAACCAATCCCTTCCAGAGCCTGATGATTCATGGCATAAAAGAACGAGAAGAATTTACAGTGCTAGCTCAGGTAACTCTTAATCGCCATCCAAAGGGAAAATATATTTTTAGATATGTAATAAAAACTGGACACATTTTCCTTGTTTACAAATAAAAAAAAAACTTTTTTCATTTTGTTCTTGATGGATTTGTCAAAAAATCTACTTTGTTGAAGTTGCTCGTAAAAGAGAATGTTTTTTCCTTTCTAAAATACTCTCTTATATATAGGATCGTCTAGGTACCTAACTCTCTGGAGATCAACAATTAAATGTCAAATTGGGGCAGACATTTACAAGAAGTTCGTTTGAGAAGACTTAATTGAACTAGCATCATAGGAAAGATAGGAGAAATGGTTGCCATGGTAACAAAATATAAATTTGTCTATGCTTATTATTATTGTTTGAAATTCCTATCGGGATCGGGATCTCCGTTTATTTACCCGAGGTGCTTCCGTGCACGAAGACACACACCTCAAACCCAACCGGCCTCTGGCCGTAGCCATCTACCGGCACCCCGTGAAGTTTCCTACCTCTAACTCCTCCTGCGTTCGTTTCTAGCTCTTGAACTAATCCTTATTACTGGTTCCACCCGGTTCCTTTTACCCAACCTCTTCTATGCTAGGGAGGATGTCCTAGTTTGAGGAGGGACTCCCTCAGCACCGGCGTGTAGCCTACTCCTTTCGAAGAATGCATCACTGAAAGTGAACCTTCTTTACGACCCTTCCACATGACGGGATGTCACAGCAACTCCCTCTCCCCTGGGGCTATTGTGGTGAGATCCAATATTCCAATCCAGTGCCTACTTGAGGATTTGTTTACATTAAATAAATATTTAATGAAAAAATCCCTCAATCCCATGATTTGAACGCGGATCTTCTTATCTTCTTTGTAGAAGACGACATCCTAGCCCACTACACCAGTGAGCCCTCTTTTAATACTTATAAATGTTACAACTTGAATTCTATTATATCCGCGGAAACTAATTATAGTTAATATGTCGACATAAACAATTTTTCAATAATAATAATAATACATCAACTATCAATTTTCTCTCTATTCATGACAATACAATTCGATAATTACGATATGAAAATGTAATTTTCGCATAATTTTATAACCTGTTTGGATGTTGACGGAAACAATTTTTTAAATTAATGGAAATAAGTAATTAATTAGAAGTAAATATGTATATTATAGCCGTCTGGTTAATTTTCACTTGCTGTAAGTTATCAATCGAAATGACATAGGATACCCACTAATAGATTTTTCGATTAAATGTTCTAAACCTTTTCTGAAACAATTTCGCGTAGGGCTGAGGTGTCGGGAGAAAAATATGCTGACACCATATTTGGCAATTGGCTTTGCCAACACAGCAGGGGCGAAAGAAATTTTTTCGGGGCGCCGAACTCAAAAATTTTTCTGCGGAAAATTTTTTTTTTAAGAAACTAAATTTTTTTCACACGAAATTTTTTGCTGAACATTTTTTCTTTTGCGGAACCAAAGTTTTCCATCCTGCGGAACAATTTGTTGCGCTGATGTCTGTATATCCCAGATGCTTGGAGAGAAAGCGCTGTACGCTTGAAATTTTTAACTTTATAAAATTCTATTCTTCTCTTAATATTAATTATTTATTTTTAATTTAGAGATAGAAATATATATAATTAGACATTAGATAAAATTTTGTGATGAAACGGGAAACATGATCATTAATAGCTATTAAAAGAAAACTTAGAGGATGTTTCAAATTAAATATAGGCCTAATACATCTTAATTAAATTTTCTAAAAAAAAAAAAAAAAAAAAAAATGAAAGGGTAGTAATAATTTTATTTTTACTCTAATTAGATAAATCAAGTAATTTTGTACTAAGCAATTACTATTGTCTTTAGTGTATTGAGAAGGAAGGAGAATGAGTTTGAGGGAGGGAGGCGCCTGTTTTCACTTCCCTTATGGTTATTTGTCCAAATTATGGTCCCAGCTGCATCGGAGAACCCGGCATAGTTGGGGTCATTTCTGGAGATAAAAGCTGATTTGAGTGCGCAGTTGGTACAAAAGACTGAATTGTACAAATCGATATAAATAAAAATATAAAAAAAAATTCATTGAATTTATATCAATAGTAAAAAGAACATCTCGTACTTGATTAGGATCAATTGATTTACATCTTGCCAATAATCCCATCAGATGAAATAATTGTGATTTATGTATTGATATTATTTTATATTAAGGAATAATATGTTCTCTCGAGGAAAAAATGAATAGGTATTAATTTATAGGTTGGAATTGATTAATTTAATATTGATAAATGACTCCGAGCTGTCACAATATATAAATCATATTTCGGTTTCTATTTTTGAAATTAATGTTGATTAACATATCATAAACAAATAGCCTATATTTTTATATGTAGAAACAAAAATCTGTTTAAATTATAATAATTTACACTACAACTGTCTTTTTATTAGACCATTTAGGCGACTTCTTGTTTAATTCAATTAATTAGTAATCAATATAATTTCATTTGATTTAAACTCTTAACCGTAGGCTATAGATTAAACTATAGGTATATTTATGAGAAATTTGAATCATTAGAATATAAGTTGGAATAATTTCATAGAAATTAATCTAGTATTTTTAATTTCTCATTAATATAATTTAAATAAATTTTATTATTAAAGATAGATTGAGAATCAATGACCCTTACATCATGAAGCAAAACCCCAATTTTTTTTTTAAGCGAAACTTTTATTTTCTCAAATATTTTTTCTATTCTACCAGCATGTCGCGTTACAAGCCGTGACGTCAAAGGCCGTGACGCTACAAGCCATGACGCCATAAGCCGTGACGACAAAAATAGGAAAGTTGAAATTTAGTATATAAGTCGAATTATAAAAGATATATATATTCGTAGACAGATCTGAAATTAGACAGTTCATGAACTTCTAGACAGTTCATGAACTACACCAGATCGTGTAATGGTCAAACAGTTACATGATCTGGCTAAAATTTAACAGTTCATGAAATGCAATTATGCCTTAGACAGATCGTGTAATGCTCGAGAATTACATGAAATGTCTAAATTTTTTACATTCATGAACTGCCTAACAGCAGTTTTGCCGATCGTGTACTGTTTGTAATTTAATGCAATAAATCTAAAAAAAGTTTTATTTTTTCGAAAATCAAAAAAAGGGCTTCTATAAGTTGTAGACATTTTAAATAGCTTTAATTTAAAAAAAATTGAGGTAGATAGCTTCAAATTTGTGGCGCTGGAATCTCCCAAAATTAGAATCCCGAGACGCGCACCTTAACTCAAGATTTACAAAGTGAGGGAGATTTGGAAAATTTAGTAATCGATAATAATAATAATATTAAAAAAATTGACTTATTTCGAGATCTTTATTTGCTTTACAAACAGTACACGATCGGCAAAACTGCTGTTAGGCAGTTCATGAACTGTCTAAAATTTTTAGACATTTCATGTAATTCTCGAGCATTACCGATCTGTCTAAGCCCAATTGCATTTCATGAACTGTCTAAAATTTTTAGCCAGATCATGTAACTGTTTGACCATTACACGATCTGGCTGCAGTTCATGAAATGTCTGACAGTTCATAACTGTCTAATTCATCTGTCTACACATATATATATATATTTTCAAGGGACAGGAGCAAGGACCATGATTGAACCTTATTCGTTATAGGCCTATATAACCGCTTGGTTATTTTTTTGTCCATTAATTGAATAAAATAATAATATGTAGTTTATGTTATATTTCAGGAGAAATGTAGACTATTTATAACTAAATGAAGAGTTAATAGAAATCAAAACAAAAGAGCACCTAGTTTTTTTCATTTATTAAAAGCCTACAGTTTTTCTTTTCTCTTATTTATTATAATTTCAAATTATTAATTTTTTTCTTAAAAAATTTTAAAACAGAATTGTCAATTTGCCATTAGCCATGATTTTAATCAAGTTTGTCATAAAGTCATTTCCAAATTTCCAACTGCTCATCAATTGTCATTTCATTATAAGTGGGGGAGCAATTGAGAGGGCAGGAAACATTGAATATTTCTCCCTCTCCTAAACATATCTATATAGATGAATTAATTATTATGATTTTTAAATTGTAATATTTCAAATAATACAAATCATTTGGGCTAATTAATGTCGATGACGTTTATTACATCACCATATTGGTAGCCCTCATAGAAAGTGGATTAATTCAATCTGGCAATTCTGTTAAAATTTAAACAATTTATCATTTATTACCAAATTGACAAATGCATATGATGTCTGAGCTAAATAAAGATAGCTAACTAGTTATATAAATAGAGTGAATAATAAAGAATGTTGTCCTTTTATTCAATTATCTCTTTGTATTTAATAATTCTTGCAATAAATCTCTGAAAAATGATGCAGTCACCGGAGAACGTGGATTCAACTCCCGCGAGGGCCTTATTTTACGGTAAAATAGCCAGGCAACTCAAAATTGATATACCACGGAAAAATTCTTCTAGATTGGGGTCAAAATCTTTCAAATAACGTAAATGGGAAATATGTTGTGACAAATACTGTATAACAATTAATTTTTGTTTTTAATTAAATTCGAAATAATTCAAGGGTTGTTTGGATAACGATTTAATGAGAAAAAAGAAAGAGAGAAAGGAAGGAAGGCTTCATTAATTTTATCGTTTCGTTTACAATAATAACTGAACATTCCATTGGTTAATTGGAGTTGTAAGTCCCTAATTAACCTAATGAGACTTTCTACGATGTTCACTTAACGAACGTTTTTTGTTTCGTATATATTTTTTTATTTTAAATAGTAGCTAACTAAAATATTTTTTTTTTTTTGGTATTTATATCAAAAAAACCTTTTTAAAGAGTATATTATTAAAAATGACAATTTAATAAAGTTGTTTATAGCTGGTGATGTCTAAAAGAGAAATAAATGATAGCAAATAGCCGAAAAAATGACTTAATCTGAAAAATGGAGAGAGCCCTTTTCATCCCTTAAAACTCAACGATATTTACTTTCTTTTAAATATGTGATATCAATTTACAATACGCTAATTAAATGAAATGCCCTGGCCTTAAAAAATATATATAATAGATGTCGGAATTTCAACGGAAATACAGTACACGTTTTGTGTCGAAAAACTGAGTCTTTCCGTCTATGTTATAAAAAACGCAAGAGTTTTAAATCTCAGTCTTTCTTATTGAAAAGCCCGGGGAAAAGTACAAGTATTTATTATTTTTAATGTCTTTTTTAGTTTTTTCCTCAATAATGGCTCGAATGGTAGGATAGCCGGTTGTAAATAGGCCTACTGAAAAAATAAAAATGTCGGCACAAAAATCTGGTTTAAGCCATTACTTTCTAACTAGGTCATACCAGTTGATTTTATTTATATTTATCATCAACGTTATTTTCTCAAAAATGATTAATGTTTTCTTATTTACTGGCATATATCTGTATTTGTTTGTTATTTGTGGATGGTGGGTTCTATTATGAGTTCTATTTAAATTATACAATAGTAAGTATACGTAATTTTAAGAAAAAAAGTTAGAAAATTCCTGAAACACTTTAATTCCTTCTGATCGGTTTGGGTCGGGAGCAGAGCTGAGAAATTATATCTATTTGCTGACCACCCATACCATCGTATTCGAGGTAAAAAAAAATTGCGGAATGTTTACTTAAAAGTAGAGGATATTTACTCAAGAGCCCAGCCAGCATTTGGTGAGTTGCTCTCGAAACCAAATGCTCTCAAAATCCTCTCATTCTCCCCCCTCCCCCCTCCCCGCTCTCCTCCTCCCCCATCAACAGAACAGATTTATCTTTTGGAGCCGAAGAACCAACCCTCTCCATGCAAAAATTATTTATTTTCTTATAATAACAACATAAACTCTTTTAAAGTCATCCTCATATTATTTTTATACGAAAATACCGGTAAATAAATAAAAAAATATTCTGACTTTTGTAAACATTTTTCTTATTTAAATATTATTTATTCTGATCTGTTTTGAATTTTTATAATTTTTTTTTTAGATGTTTTCAACGTGACATTTTTAATTTAATGGATTTTTTTAATTTTTTAAATAAAAAAAAAAAAAAAAAAAAAAAAAAGAAAAATCGAGAGAAAAAGCATACATGAATGCAGGTATTTATAACTTTAAATAATTAGCCTTGACCGAGATGAGTGAGAAAAATTGGGAATTTTAAGATTAGCATAACACTTGTCGAGATTTAAATAACAGTTCTTTCTTCTTAGATTTTCCCTAGCCTAAATTGTAATGAGTTGTAATGAAGATGAATTGTAATGGATTTATCAATATGTATGTTTAAATTCTCTGCTCAATAAAGACTCCTGTCCTTAGAGTATTACTCAAATAAATTATTATTATTATTAGTCTCAACATTTAGGGAACGGTATACAAAATAAAAAAATAAAAGATCAAACCGAACTTGATTATGATTGATTGGGATGCCAAAAAAAAAAAAAAAAAAACTAAAAAGGTACATCAGTATAGTATTACATAAAGTACTAAAGACTAGTGCAGTTGATTTCTAGCCCCCGAGATATTATTAAATATACAAATTATAATAAAATTTAGATTTTTTGTGACGACATAGGCCTATATTTAGTGTAGAATTTATTTTTATAAACATAGGAAAATATTTATTGCAATATATTCTATTACAATGTAAACCATTTCTCTTATTTCTTCTATAAATTACAAGAGGAAAGTGGGCTCCAAACAATTTTGAGAAGAAAATGAAAATACACATATAGCATATAAATAATAAGCATATAAATAATAAGTGATTTATTAATTTTAATCAAAATCGTTGGAGCCAATTTTGAGAAAATCGAAAAAAGTAAAAAATCCCATCAATAAAGTACTAAAATTTTTTGGCCGATTTTGTTCAAAAGCTTATTTTCACCCCTGGGGGGGGTGCCTAACTTAAATATAAAATTTCAACTTCCAAATCCGTTTTGTTCTTGAGATATTTTGTTCATAGACACACAGACAGACCATTTTGCGTGACTCACATGTATTATATCCATCAAAATTTCGACATCGACTTTTTGACATAAAATCCCTATATATAGGGGAGACCGGGGCAGGTTGGCCCACGGGGCAGGTCGGCCCAGTCGCGATATTTCGCAGAATAATTGGACGATTGTGATACGGATCAGAATGAAGGTTAATAGCACTGCCACACACCTTCCGCCAAAACAACTATAGCGATCGGAGTAAATTCGCATGAGCTAGGATCATTTATTCGTTTTTTGCACCTTGGAGTAAATTTTCATTAGTTGAATAAAATTGTTTTATCTGCTTTTTGGTTACTTCGAAGATAAAAAGTGAGCACTATGTTTAAAGGTTAGAGTATAAGGATTATTTCTCCATGGCATATTAATTAAAAAACATCAACGGGATTTGTGCGGGATAAAAATTGTTTCAAATATGACGATGGGGCAGGTTGGCCCAAAAATGACGGGGCAGGTTGGCCCACTCGATTTTTTGCCAATGTATGTATGAAATCGTTAAACCGTGTTTTATCTTTTCAATTTTAGTGGCAATGAATGATGCAAAAGTAACAAAATAAAAATTATTATAAATATCGATGTTATACTGGCCGTCATTGAGAGTTTATTGGAGGAAATTTTGCATCATAAATGAGCATGTGTGTTTGTTTTTGGGAAATTGTTATCAGATATATGAATATGTTCTTATTGTTTTCTAAAACGTTCTAGTTCTTTGAATATGTGTGGTTCGGGAAGATATGAAGTGTTTCCGCTTTTTTTTTTTTTAAACATTCACGCTTTTTTCCCATTCACACTCACATTCACACAGTCTTTTCGGTAACTCAGGCCATATAAGACTTTTACGATAACCGTTGTATTAATAATTATATATTTTGGGGGTCCAGGCATTCTTATTTAAGCCATTTGGTATCCAAATGGTTAGCACGATAACCTCTACACGAAGCCCCGAGGGCTAAGAGATTTTTCAAAAGAGCACAAATTGAGCTTTGGGAGAGAAAAGTTGGGACCCTTGTTGGGATACTCTTTTTGCCAACTTGCCAAGCCCAAGTAAGGTGTCTGCAATGCTCTTCATAGCATTCTGACTCTCATCCCCAACCTCTGGACCACGATTATAACAGTGATTCGTAAATACAAAAGAAAAACTGAAAAAGGAAAAGTTCTTGAAGTCACGATATAATACTTTTTTTGATTTAGTACTCACTTATTACTGAAACTGTTGCAATATATAACCAATTATAATTTAAAATAAACTTTGTGTGTTAAAATTAAGTTGTTTTAAATTATTTTCTTGCATTTTAATTCATATAAAAATAACAAATGCCTTGCGGGCCAACCTGCCCCGAGGTCCGGGCCAACCTGCCCCGACCACGGGGCAGGTTGGCCCACTGGAAATATTTTAGAAATAATTATTTTTTTTAATTTTAACATCAATTTAGGAGACTTTTACGATGACCATTTGGTAGCTTAAGGTTACACCAACATTTTAAAATGAAAACTTAAACGAAAATGATTAAATAAAAAATTTTATAAAAGAAATAAAAATTAGTGGGCCAACCTGCCCCGGTCTCCCCTATTATATATATAGATAAGAGAAAGTAGAAACTCCTATTTTTTTAAAATCAAAGTGGAACGAACAACTCCATTCCCTTTGTTTTGTTTCTCGCCTAATTTTTAACAAAAATATATGATTTCAGGATCATTAAAGCTCCGGAAGTTGAATATTATCATTTCCCTTTAAGAGATCATTGATTGTTTCAACACTCGCAACAACAACACCCTCTTTAATATGCGTATATTTATATTTTTAACTCATTTCTATGTTGACAGTAATTTATTTTCTTGTTAGCCTAGAAGGAAAGGGTTCGTTTCCGGTGACATCAACCTCACGTGTTTTACTCTATATTAATATAAATAAACATTCAAGTACCTACATATGACGTAATATAATTTATCTGCATACATATAAGCTTTATTATGGAAATGTTAGCTTTTTTTAAAGAAAAATCGATACAGGTGTTTACAGGGGAAGATTATATGCATTTGGAACTCAATATACTAACCCCAACAGCACAAAATATTGCAGCAATGTTGCAGAAACATTGAGAATCTTGGCAACATTGCAGCGGCAATATTCCAAACTAGCAATATTGCTGTTTGAGCTGCAATATTGCATCAATGTTGCCGCAATATTGTCAACATTGAGCAAGATTGCAATATTTCACACCCACACACACACACACACACACCCACCCACAGACAGACCATGTCGCGAAAACCACCCCGAGTCGAAATCGAACGCCTGGTTTGAGTCTACAAAACCTCAGAATCTAATTGTTGTCTAAGTAGACTTAACAGAATCAAACTAGGATTTGAAAGCATTGTTTCTATGGAAATTTGATAGTCTGGTTTGGTTCTAACAAGTCTACTTATGTCCCTTTTTGACATGTTTAGACTCAGACCAGGTATTCGAAATACTAGTTTAAGTCTACCAGATCTACTATTACGACCAGCAGTATTGAATGCTGGAATCCTAGTTTAGGCCTATGAATTCTCATTTAAAATTTGTTTATATACATATATACAGAGTGACAAAAAAGTTCTGATAATTTTGTTAGATTAGCAAAGAGGTATGCTTGTTTTTTGGCAATGAGAAAAATAACTTTTAGAGTGTTTTCTTCAAATATTTCGAAGACATTTAATAGCACTTCACCGCTGATGAAGAAGTGCTATTAAATGCCATCGAAATATTTGAAGAAAACACTCTAAAAGTTATTTTTCTCAATGCCAAAAAACAAGCATACCTCTTTGCTAATTTATACAACTTGGCACTCCACATTCGAAATTTTTTACTTCCTCTTACATCTATATATGTTAATATATATAGAGAGAAAGTATTGGATTCATGTCAAAAATTCGATGTCGAGATTTTGATGGATCTTCACGTTTTGAGGTCCCCTGAATCCAAAAAAGTGGTTTTCGCGACATGGTCTGTTTTTTGATGTTTTGATGGAACTTCACGTTTTGCTCTTCATTTCGCTACAATTAAATTCTTAAATAAAAGGAAAATCAAATTATTCTTTAAATAAAATAATATTTTTTGTTTAAATATCAATTTTCTTTAATTCGAGAATAAGTTAACATATCTTTAAAAAATTTTAAAAATTCCAATTGCTCTTCGTGTCGATTCCAATATTTCTGGAGATTCATTACTGAAATTGTTTTAAAGAAAATATGGATGTAAAAATAAGTTTCCATCTCTAAAATAAATCACATTAATTTTTATCTTGACTGTATATGTAGGCCTATACCATCAGCTATCACATGTGGAAAAATATTTTTCTTTTCAGTAAGAACTTCTTTTAGTTCTCTGGAAATGTGAAAAATATATAAATTAATTTTATAAATTTATAATCTTTTTTAATTTGTCTTCTTACCTTTCAAAATGACATGAATGGCCAATGTTCCTTGTATTCATTTATTAAAATTAAAGTGGCTTCTTCAGGCCAATGTGTTTTTACAACTAAAATTTATAATGAATATAATTGAAAAAATTAAATAGAATATAAGATTACATCTATATAAAAAAAAATAAAAATAAAAATAACAGCTAACCTTATCATTTTGTTTTGGCTTGTTTTTATAACGTTGACCCTTAAATAAATAAAAATAATTAATAATAATAAAGAAAATTAATGAAAAAAAATGAAAATAAAACTTAAAACTTACTTCTTTTTTATCGATAATAAATCAAAATATCCAAGGAATGAAAGAAAATGAAAGGTGGTCATCTACTAAAGCTTTGGCGCTGAGATCGCACTGTTTTTAATTTTTACCCGAGAGGATTAGAAGATTCAAACCAGTACTTCCAGAGTCAAAATCGAACGCCTGGCTTGAACCTTCTAGTCCTCAATTGAAGACTGCAAGGTTCAAGCCAGGCGTTCAACTACTGGTTTGAACCTTCAAATTCTCCTGGTAGGTTTAGTAGGCTTTAACCAAATTTTAATACTATCAAATAACAAAGGAATTGAGGACTAAAAGGTTCAAACCAGGCGTTCAAGTACTGGTTTGAATCTTCTAATTCTCCTGGTAGAATCAGTAGGCTTTCACAAAATTGTAAATAAATAACATCCTATCAAATAACAAGGGAATTCAGGACTAAAAGGTTCAAACCAGGCGTTCGATTTCGACTCGGGACTTTTTTGGATTCAGGGGACCTCAAAACGTGAAGATCCATCAAAATATCGACATCGAATTTTTGACATGAATCCAATACTTTCTCTCTCTATATATATTACATATATACATAGGTAAGAGAAAGTAAAAAGGGGTCCAAAATTATATGCTTTCCACCATCTGAAATAAAATGAATTAAACAATTTTAATTAGGGATGGATGGAACGATACCAGTGAGGTATCGATTGAAAAGTATCGATACTTACTCGTATCGTCCAATTTTTTCATACAATTAAAGTATATAAATACTGATATTATATTTATTGATATCATAAAAAACAATTACGACTTTAAAAAATTTAGTTTTTGAGGTAATACCCAAAAATAATAATTTTTCCCTGTTAAATACTAAATAATAAAAAGTAAAATACAGTGATTCAAACCATTCCACTTATTTCTATTGTAAATAAGTACAAATTTATTAAATAAAATGTAAATGTACATAACTAATTATCGCGAACGTGCACCGAGTATAGATACGAGTATTTTTGACCGAATATTAATTTTCTAAACACAGTGGGGATGACCAAAAGTGTTGTACCAGCACACAGTGGCGGGTTAAGAGAGGCCCTAGGCGCAAAAAAAGAAAAAAAATAGGCCTCGGATAACAAAAATGTCTTTTGAAATTAATTAATAGGCATTAAAATACTGATTGAATTTCATAAATCAATTGATACATTTTTTACAAAAATGAAATGAAATTTTGTCACGATCAAAATTAATATGACAATCAATTTTGGGGTCCCCCATATTCGACGGGGCCCTAGGCGCGCGCCTAGTGCGCCTTGCTTATGATCCGCCCCTGCCAGTACATATGAATATTTATTAGTTGCTAAATTGATGGTTCAAGATGTGTAGATGAGATTCTATTTGCAGTGATACTATTCAAAGAATTTTATTGAATAAAATTTAATCAATAAATAAGAAAGCATAAATAAAATAGACGAAGGAGTTGTGATTTAAAATAAGAAAAGATTTGTATTGGAATTCGGATTCCAAAACCACCATAACTCATTCCAAGGTAAATCCCACCCCCGATCTTGAGGCAGTCCTCACCCTCCTCTTCCGAATCTCTCTGTCGGTCGCTATAAAATAGAATTAAATCCACCCCAACCCCTTTCCTTTTCAGTACTTGCCTTTTATATATATGTATAGAGTATCCTTAAGGTGGTGAGAAAGAGTCTGTAAAATTGTCTGACCGCAACAGCGACGAATAGGCTATATAAAACCCCCTTAGCCCCCTTTGAGTAGGGGCCTTATCTGCCCTGTGCACTTGGTTGCCTCTCCCACCACCTTAAAAGGGTAAAATGGCTTTTAAAATCGGTGGTCTCCTGGATTCAGGTCTTTTATAAGAAGACCTAAGAATAGAATAAATTTCTATATCAAATCAATAATAATTTTATTAAATAGAGTAGGCTATATTTAAATACCTATTAAGCTTAATATATGCGTTTCTAAAATATCTTCTCTATTAATATATCGGAATTATTTTTATAATCCTACTACATTCTTATATTTATCTTAATCAGAAGTAAAACTTATGATCTACTCGTGAACGCACTACCTCACACATATAATACATAGGCTTTTCCGTCTATCTCCAACTACTAACTACTCTTACCTATATATGTAATATTTAGTGAAAAAGTATTGCAATCTTGTCAAAAATTCGATGTCGAGATTTTGAATTCTCATTTTACCAAACAAAATTTATAGCTGTCATAAGACGGTAAAAAATGAGAGATTCAGCTAAAGTTTTTTCTTTATTTATTTATCCCATACAGCTGACGTTTCGGTTCCGGGTTTGAACCATCTTCAGAGCTGGCGAAAAGTCATTATGAATGTGTCACAGTGGATTTTATACTTTGTTGAACCAAACCTTTATATAATAAATACAATATTCACAGTATGCCATGACCAGGTAGGTACATAAAATTCATTGCACATGGTCATCGCATACTGTGATTAATTTTTCTACCCTCTTACAAATATTCTCATTTTGCTCTCATAATTCGTTTGAAGACCACTTTACCTCTGTAAGATATAAGATAAATTAAATGGTTACCATTTTAACAAAATATAAATATTTTTACATGTTTATAAATTTTACATCTTGAATTCTAATAAATCGGCGGAAACTAAATATTATATATGTAGACACAAAAAAATCTGGTGTGATAAGCACAGACGTTGTGTCTATTTCAATTACCACAGGTAAAAAAAAGTTGTGTGCTGTGCGACCAGTCACGCCAAAATGTGATCATAAGTCAATGAGCAAGCCATAATATATAATTTAGTTTAAAATTAAATACCGTATGTACATTAATTATTTTTCAAGAATTCTTCTTTTAATTCGGTTCTCTCTTTTATCTCCTTTTAAATAAACTGGGATAAAATTTTAAAAGCCAATTCAAAACCCTTTAATTTTATTTTTATGACTATTCTTGAGAAAAAATTAAAGAGAAACAAAAAAAAAACTTTATGTTCTACCTTTGAGAGTTTATTTGACAAAAAAAAAAACAACTTTTATTAGATTTTTCATTATATCACTATTATTTTATAGTAGCTACCTTTAATTGTTAGCGCATTTTTCTAAAGTATGTTTTAATAAAAAATGAAAATCTATACTTTTCAAAAAGTTTTTGAAAGCGAATCCCTAGATAGCATTTCAAGGCAGCTACAAAAAACAATTAAAGGATGATGGAGCATAAATAAATGCACCGAAACGTCTCCGAAAAATTGTTGTAACATTCAGAATTATTTCTTTTTTGGCTGCCTCTGCCCTTCCTCACAAAAATATTCATAAGGGATTTGTTTGGCAGAAAGTTATAATTTTTCTAATGACTTAAATAATTAAGGAAATTAATTTTTTGGTTATCAACCTAATACAGAAAACAATCTGTCCCAATAATCTTAATTTTTTTTTAATTTAAAAATGAATTTGTTGTTATTATTAATCACATATTAATTAAGAAAATTTTAAAATAAGATTAGAAGATATATTTAAAAATTATGTATCAAATAGTTTAGCACTCTTGCAAAAGATGGCAGGCTAGACTAACAGCCGCTATACTATTAGTTTATATATTTATATACTTTTATAAAAGATACATAATATATAATAACATTTACAAAGTATTCATTCTTAAAAGATCAATGAACATCAACCATATGGATTAAATTATTAGCTACCATTCTGACATATCTTGGCAAATTTTCGTAATAGGAGTTTTTTTTTGGCTTACTATTTAAGACTAGGAACCGACCGAATATTCGGTTTCGGTTACGGTTTCGGCCAAAAATCATGGTTTCGGCCGTAGTTTCGGTTTCGGCCAAAAAGTGGCCGAACCTTTCGGCCGGCCGAAACCAGAGTCTGAAAAAATGGGATGAGACTCGCATGCAAAAAAAAAAAAGGTCAAATAATTTGCACTTGAGGGAGAAAAAATTTTTAGTCTCCCTAAAAAAAAGGTAAAATGATTTTCACGGGAGGAGGGAAAAAAAAATTAAAAAAAAAAAGGTAAAATGAAAAAAAATTTTTATAGGAAATACAAGTTTCGGTTTCGGTTACGGTTTCGGCCGAAACTAAGGTTGAGGCCGAATATTCGGTTTCGGTTTCGGCTGAAAATCTTGTTTCGGTCGGACCCTATTTAAGACACACAACGCCCTCTTATCGGTAAAAACATGCGAAACATCTACCTCCTGAACCCCACTAACAGTAAGCTGTTTCTTACACAAGCAAGCTTGTGCAGTGTGGTGCTGCTGGTACAAAAAGATTGCACATACATAGTTGTAAAGTTTGCAGTTACGTGTGCAGCCGCCTTTAGCTCTGAGGAGTTTTTTTTTTTTTTTTTTTTAAACATTCACACTTTTTTCTCATTCACACTCACATTCACACACACATTCATACAGTCTTTTCGGCAACTTAGGCCATATAAGACTTTGACGATAACCGTTGTAGAGAAAATATCTATTGTGGGGTCAGGCATTTCTTCTGAGGAGTTAAAAAGCCTTGATAAAGCATTATACTAATAATTGTTTTATTTTATATTTAAGGTCGATTTATCCACATCCGTCACGTCACGTCTCCGTTCCGTCACTTCCGATTAGTATCCGTCACAAAAAATATGTTTTAATGAAATTTAAATGGCGCTGTCCATACTGAGCCGGCGCAGTCACGATCCGAATCGTCCGTCACCTTTTCGTCATAAAAAAAACAAATGACTGAATATAACCTGACGGATCGATGTGAACACACATCCGTCACGTCTCCGATCCGTGTAGATGCGAATATAGCAGATATTTTGATTGAGATTGGCCGACGACGGAACGGAACGGAGACGTGACGTGACGGATGTGTGAATCGAACTTTAATGTGTTTTGAATATTTCCCAAGATCGAAGAAAACCTCTTTAGTTGGGTGTGGCTAAAGGGAAATTAAAATTTGATCAAAGAGATGATAGAATAGAGATGATGCCATCAGTTTATTTTTAAAAATCCATCTAAAAACTTTTCCCAGGCAATATTGAGAAATTTTAATGCAAACTCCAACCTATCTTTAATTTTAAACAATATCTTACAATTAACAGGCTGTATCGTGAAATTTTCCCACGTAGCAAATAAATCCCCACGAGAGAGAATAAAGGGAAAGGGCCAGGAAGGATAACAGCAGCATCTTCGGGAAACTTTATGACGGTCAATAATTAACACTTTCGGCGGATATTAAATATACATAATAAATATGAATAATAATGTGTTACAATTTATGGTCTCTTGAGAACTTTACTTTCTTAAGGGAAATAACACAGGCAGACGATGCAATGACTCGCCGGTTTATTTATTTACTTCTTAAGCCTAACTATAAAATTTTAATGAAGGGTTTGTGGGAAATTTTAAGAATGATATGATTATTACTAAACTTTTAATTAAAATTTATCATTAAAGGAGATTTAAACTCTCGACCGTAGGCTCTAGTTGGAACAGTGCATTAAATAATATTTTAAATGATCCACTAGGTGATACGCTTCAAGCTTTTATTGGTGAAATAATACCCTTTATACTTATTTTGACATTACTGTCATATTCAGAAGAGGAATCACTTGAGACATATCAACTATCATTTAAAATACTGTATTATTAACAAGACTAATAAAAATATTGATTTTAGATAATTTATATTCAATACTGAACCCCTTAAACCTTCACTTTTCTTCAGATCTTGTTTACTGGTTGCCTATATTTAGGATGAATCGAAATGAGAGCTTAGACGGTGATATAGACAAGTTTATTTTTGGATCAATGTATTTCGAGCTTATATTCGCAGAGAGAGAGAGAGTGAATAGCTTAAGCTTAGTAGATGTGTTATAAATTAAGCATAAACCACTTGCACACTAGGATGACATCGAATTATTAGTCGACAAACTTCTCGGATACAATCCCATGTATTTTATGAGTGTATTAACATGCATGCTGTAACAAAATAGTCGGAACTACTTTCTTAGTGTTTATGCTTTTAAGATCTTTTTCATATTGACTGAAGTAACATTAAAAATCATTATAAAATTAATAATAAGGATTATAGAAACTAATGTATTATACATCCTTCTGACCAAGATGTTATTAACATCAAGTTATAGAAAATTAATAAAGTTAGAAATAAAAGCTAGAGACTTAAAGTTCTGAAACAAATTTCATTGGTTACCTTAATGGAACGATATCAACCCCTTTACTACTTTTTAAATTTCAAATTTTTATTAGGCCTATATGAATCGTAAAAGTGAAAGGAGATTTCATTCATCTAAATTGATTTCAATCTTAAATACCGGGGATTCATTATACAATTAATTTAAATTATTATATTTTCATTTATTTTACAATAATTAAACAAAATGGGAATTATGAATGAGTGGAAAAATGCAAAATAAAGAAAAAACAACAAAGATAGCACCGTGTATACGTATTTTCTTTAATTTTTGAGTCGCAAGGTTAAGGACTTTATCAAACTGATGATGGTCTAAACGGAAAGGTTGCAGTACTCATCTTTACAAAAGATCTTCTGCACTAAATATCTCAGAATTTTTTAAAATAAATTATCCACGTAAAAGAATGAGAAACATGTCTAATATTTTGAGCATTCCATCAAAATTGATATTAACACAATACCTTCCTCCCTTCTTTTCTGTGCGGGCCTGTAGAAATTAATTTTATTCTTCGTCCTCTCTCTCCTTTTACATATTTGGACCTGAATTAATTATCCATTTGGCCAGCTCCATATCAAAGAATTGTTTTTATTAACATTAAAAAAATGATTTCCTTGGATATAATTTTTTTTTTTTTATATGAAAGTAAATAAGCATGAAAATGTATTCAGTCTCTTAAGTGACATAAAAGGACAGAAAGTTACTACTAGTCTTGTTTTACTAACAAAACAACAAACTAACAACTTAGCAACGGTGGGTGTGATGTGGCAACCATGCGCGTCTAATCTCTTCTCACATGCTTCAGTTAATTATTGCATGGAAGAGAGGAGTTGCCATCAGAGAGCAGCATCTTTGCCAAAAGGCCTTGTGAGATGTCACTCAAGAAACCAGAGTGCGGTTGCAAAGGAAATGCAACTAATATACAGTTGAATTAAAAGAAGAAGCATTTCTTTATTTAAAAAATTAGATTAGTCAAAAGAGAATTGGAATTTGGTACTTGTTCTGTGCTATTCAATGTGGTTTATCCGTGTTAAAAACATTTAAAATAGACACTACGAGGAAAAAAAGAGATGTAGAATGAACTTTTACCTTACCAAGTCAAACTAATTAAACTTTAGAAAAAGGGGAAAATCTAATCTATTTGAGTAATTAGGTAAATGAAATTAGATAGCAACCTTTTGAATGGATAAGTCTTTACAATACGCTATCTCTTCTTCTTAATTATGATTTTTTTTATTCTTTTCAAAAAGAAGCATTAATTGTTGTTGTACAGTACTTAATGTTTATGAAGCCATTTGGCTACCAACTTAAATAGGAATTCCTGGACCCCAAATATATATATTATAAAAATAACGGTTATCGTATAAAGTCTTATATGGCCTAGGTTGCCGAAAAGGCTGTGTGAATGTGTCTGTGAGTGGTGTGGTGTGAATGTAACGAGGAGGTTGGGACGCATAGTGAGGAGTTGACAAAGTACACTTTCCCCTCTCAACTCGCTTCGAGTCGATTGGAAACAACATTGGCCTACCTAATGGGTAATGTGTATGTGTCGAAAGGCAAGTGAGGTGAGTAGCGCTAGCGTCTCCCACCATCTTTCTTTCTTCCCTGCTCGTCTATTTATGCCTAGAATTTATGCTACCTTTAATTTTACTTTCTCTTACCTATATGTATATGTTAATTTGCATACATATAATATATAGAGAAAGTATTGGATTCATGTCAAAAATTCGAGGTCGAGATTTTGATGGATATACACGTTTTGAGGTCCCTGAATCCAAAAAAAGTTTGTCTGTGTTCAATTTTAAGCATGAAG